>CM018038.1:27261592-27432144 GCA_008638375.1 Nyssa sinensis
CGCGAAAAAATTGTCTAATTTTTCTAAATTTCGGACACATTGGGACATGTTTTGGACACATCCCGGACACGTTAGGAGACACGTTTTTAAATTTTTATTTTATTTTATTTAAAAATTTCCCTCTTTTTCTCTTATTCTCCACTATTTTTTTATACACACAAAGCTATATAGTAGTTAACAAATTTGTTTTGAAATTTGAATTGTGAATGTTGATTATTAAATGAAATTCTTAAATTTTTATTTAATGATTTTTTATTTTGATATATTAATAAAATTTATGTGATTTGGGTATTTTTATGCCAATTTTTATTGAAAAAATATTAACATTTTACCATATAGTCATCTAAAAAAAAATATATTCAACGTGTACTCAACATATCCGTATCCTACCTTTTTCAAAAATGCCGTATCCACGTGTCTGTGTCGTGTAGTTTCTGTGTCTTGTGTCCATATCCGTGCTTCTTAGATATGAATCCATACTTTTATTATATGTATTACATTGTAAATTGAGTTAATTTTATAAGAAACAAAAAATAATAAGAAAAAATAGGCAATTTAACATGTTACAAATGTTAGATTTATTTTTTATTTAATATAATGAATTCTTAGATCAAAATTTTATATTTGTATTTAACTTTAATCTACATTTAAAGCGATTCTAGATAATGTTTCCATTTGTTTCTACTATCATTCATTTTGAATTGGCGGTCTAACCATGTGAGTTGGTGAATCAGCCTCCAAAATACTCGATGCATGATGCTTAGATCTTATCATTGCATTGAGGTAATTTCTCATATCCTCATTGTTTCGATTTATCTTTACAAAAAAATCACCTCTTTCTGTTACATTTAAGAAACATATCATTTCTTCCACCAGAGCACACCCTCAAAGAGGAACTTGTTGAGCTATTTTGGAGCATTTTGTTAGTAATGGCATCATTGTAATTTCATTTACCTTAATAATAAAACATAAAAAGGTATGGGAATGAATTATTATTCCAACTTCTTTTTCTCAAAAATATTCTCTCATCCTTTTCTTTTCTTCTCTTCTCTTTCTTTTCTTTTTATCAAACCCTAGAATCATACAAATAAATCATTTCAACTCGGTATCAGAGCACTATTGAAGCAAAAAAAAAAAACTCTAGAAAACACTATGTAAGACATCAGAGTACAAGAGGAAGTCCAAAAGTACGCTGATGTCATTGTCAGTACGATGATGTCAGAATGACATCATCACTTTCCGGCAACGAAACTTGTAAGGTTAGATTGCCTCTACCGGATGAGTATCGTGGTGATTTTTTCAAAATTTTTTGAGGTCATTTGATGGAATTTTCTAATTTTGAATGTTTTTCGAAAAAATAGACATTTATTAAGATCTGATTTCTTTGAGCTTTTTTATCTTTTTTGCTGCTTCAAACCATCACATAGAGATACGACTAGCCCTAAGGAGGTGTAATTTGATTGGGTCATGATCATCTAAGTGGTTTCTTGTTGATTATGAGCAAAAATTTGGAGTCGGGACAGTTTTTTTTGGGATCTGGGCTGCGTGAACAGTAACAACTCCTCTTGGTAAGCCTTTTATTGGCTATTGCAATATTATTTGGGTTCTATTCTAGCTTTGAGGGCCCTGTTGGGCTCTTTTTGGCAATATAGGTGTTGTTTTCTGTCCGATTTTTTATTATCGATCAGCATTGTGTGTTTTTTTCTTAATTATTTGAGCACTAGACTTGTTAAGAAAGTATGTCAGAGGTTAGACAAGTCTCAGGTAACTCTAGTAGTGGTGTGGGCCGTTTAAATACCCAAAATGAAAACCCTACATTACATATTACAATTGCTAAACTTAACGACACTAATTATCTTGCATGGTCTAGATTTGCTTTGTTGTTCATTAAAAGCAGAGGAAAGATAGGATACATTGATGGAAAGATTGTGGAGTCAAGTCCCACAGACTCTCAGCTTGGTACTTGGAATTCTTGAAACTCTACTGTTATGTCATGGCTTCTTCACTCTATGCAGCCGGAGATTAGTAGTGGTTATCTTTTTTTTGAGGACAACAAAGGAGATATGGGATTTAGTTGCTCAGACTTGTTTGAAGATGGGGAATGCCGCTCAAATTTATGATCTGAGACGCAGGATTCATGAGATTGAGCAAAGAGATATGACCTTGGCTATGTACTATAATACATTGAGGGAATTGTGGCAGGAGTTGGATCAGTACTGAATATTCCAGGCAAATTGTTCCAGTGATGCCCATAAGTTTAAGCAGGTGGTCGAACAAGAACGTATTTTTGAGTTTTTAGCTGGTTTGAACATTGAGTATGATCTAATTCATGTTCAGGTTTTGGGACGTGATCCTCTTCCTTCTCTTTGTCAGGTGTATGCTTATGTTCAGAGGAAGGATAGTAGAAGGAGTGCCATGCTTTAGCATAGTGTTAAATACCGGCCGTTACGTTACGTAACGGCCGCGACGTAACAGGTTTTCGAGGTGGCGATCCCGTTACGCACCGATAAAACGGAGTGGAAAGATTTCACTGTCGTAACGGCCGTTACGTCCGTTCCGAAACGGTAACGGCCGTTACGGTACGTTACATACCCGTAACGTCCGTTACGGACCGAAACAAGAAAGGAAAACAGAGAACAGATAGAAACAAGAAAGGAAAAAGAAAAAGCAGCTTCTTCAGAATTCAGAGAATATAGACAGAGAATATAGACAAATTAAAGCAGTTGCTTTATTGAAAGTTTGAATTTGAAGTGAAAGAAAGAAGAGAAAAGTTGGAACTGAAGCTTACCTGGAAGAATCAGTCGTCTGAGTCGTCTCTCTCCAGTCATCTCTCTTCAGTCTCTTTCATAGCTTGAAGAACCAATCGTTGTTTGCTTCCAGTTCGATCCAGCCAAAGGTACGTAAAATCTTCTCTTCTGTTTTTTTTTTTCTTTCCCTGAATCGGCGCCGCTTCATCGGAAGTCGTCGATCGTCGTGGTCACGGCCTCACGCCGTCGTCGCGGCCTCACGCCGTCGTCGTCGGTCGTCCGTCATCGCCGTCGGAGTCACGGCCTCACGCCGTCGGACACCTGCCGACTCTTCTCTATTTTGTCGCACGAAGGAGAGAGAGGAGGAGATTTGGGTTTTTACGGGTTGGTTTGGTTTTGTTTTGTTGGAAGAGAGAAACTTCTAGGCTCTGTTTTGTTTTTTTTTTTTTTTTTTTTTTTTTGCCTTCCTGGTTTGTTTTTATACTCTTTTCTTTCTTTTCTTTTCTTTTTTTTTTCTCTTTTTTCAATCTTTGGCCCTTGCACTATATGTTTTGTTTACATTTATTTTTTTATTTTTTTTCAGTCTTTGCTTGAATTTTTTTTTCCTTACCTGTGGTTGAAAAACTTATTTATTGTAATGTTTAATTTATTTATTAACAATAAGTTATTGATTGATTAAAAAACTTAATTATTTTAAAAAAATTTATATTGACAAAAAATTATTGATTGAGAAAAAATTAATTGTAATGTTTAATTTATTTGTTAACAATAAGTTAATGATTGATTGAAAACTTAATTGTTTTAAAAAAATTAAAAAAAAAATTATATTGACAAAAAATTATTGATTGAGAAAAAATTAAAAAAATTTAATTGTAATTTTTAATTTATTTATTAACAATAAGTTATTGATTGATTGAAAAACTTAATTATTTTAAAAAAATTAAAAAAATTTATATTGACAAAAAATTATTGATTGAGAAAAAATTAATTGTAATGTTTAATTTATTTGTTAACAATAAGTTAATGATTGATTGAAAAACTTAATTGTTTTAAAAAAATTAAAAAAAAAATTATATTGACAAAAAATTATTGATTGAGAAAAAATTAAAAAAATTTAATTGTAATTTTTAATTTATTTATTAACAATAAGTTATTGATTGATTGAAAAACATAATTGTTTTAAAAAAATTAAAAAAATTATTGATTGAGAAAAAATTAAAAAATTTAATTGTAATGTTTAATTTATTTATTAACAATAAGTTATTGATTGATTGAAAAACGTAATTGTTTTATAAAAAATTAAAATAAATTATATTGACAAAAAATTATTGATTGAGAAAAAATTAAAAAAATTTAATTGTAATGTTTAATTTATTTGTTAACAATAAGTTATTGATTGATTGAAAAAACTTAATTGTTTTAAAAAAAACTAAAAAGAAAATTATATTGACAAAAAATTATTGATTGAGAAAAAATTAAAAAAAATTAATTTTAATGTTTAATTTTTTTATTAACAATAAGTTATTGATTGATTGAAAAACTTAATTGTTTTAAAAAAATTATATTGACAAAAAATTATTGAATGAGAAAAAATTAAAAAAATTTAATTGTAATGTTTAATTTATTTATTAACAATAAGTTATTGATTGATTTAAAAACTTAATTGTCTTAAAAAAACTAAAAAAAATTATTGATTGAGAAAAAATTTAAAAAAATTAATTGTAATGTTTAATTTATTTATTAACAATAAGTTATTGATTGATTGAAAAACTTAATTGTTTTAAAAAAAATTTTAAAAAAATATTGATTGACAAAAAATTAATGATTGACAACAAATTAAAAAATTTAACTATAATGTTTAATTTATTTATTAACAATAAGTTATTGATTGATTGAAAAACTTAATTGTTTTAAAAAAACTAAAAAGAAAATTATATTGACTAAAAATTATTGATTGAGAAAAATTAAAAAAAATTAATTATAACGTTTAATTTTTTTATTAACAATAAGTTATTGATTGATTGAAAAACTTAATTGTTTTAAAAAAATTATATTGACAAAAAATTATTGATTGAGAAAAAATTAAAAAAATTTAATTGTAATGTTTAATTTATTTATTAACAATAAATTATTGACTGATTGAAAAACTTAATTGTTTTAAAAAAACTAAAAAAATTATTGATTGAGAAAAAATTAAAAAAAATTAATCGTAATGTTTAATTTATTTATTAACAATAAGTTATTGATTGATTGAAAAACTTAATTGTTTTAAAAAAATTTTAAAAAAAATATTGATTGACAAAAAATTAATGATTGACAACAAATTAAAAAATTTAATTATAATGTTTAATTTATTTATAAACAATAAGTTATTGATTGATTGAAAAACCTAATTGTTTTAAAAAAATTATATTGACAAAAAATTATTGATTGAGAAAAAATTTAAAAAATTTAATTGTAATGTTTAATTTATTTATTAACAATTTGTAATGTTTAATTTCAGTTTTGATTAAAATGGCCCGTGGCAGTGGTAGCGAGCCTTCTGGTACTAACCGTGATAAGGGAAAGGGAATTCAAGGTGGAGGTGGAGGTGGAGGTAGAGGTGGAAGTGGAGGTGGAAGTGATCCTACAGCTCCTAGTACTGACATTGGATGGCAATTTGCCATTCCATTTCCAGATAACAGGCACAAGTTGATATGTAAGTTATGTGGGAGAATTGTCACTGGGGGAATAACTAGACTGAAGCAACATTTGGCACATGTAAGAGGGCAAATTGCACCATGTCCTAATGTCTCTCGAGAAATAAGAGAAGAAATGATGAAGCATCTCAAAGGTTACAAAGAGAAACAGAGTGAGAAAAGAAAACAAAGAGATGAAGTTGAAGAACATATAAGACAATCGCAAAGAGATGATTATGACTTTGAGGGAGTAGTTCTCTCTTCTAGTGATGATTCTGATCCAGAAATGACAGTTGCACGACAGGCAAGTTTAAGTGAACATCGTCAATGGGAGGAGGAACAAAGATTTCGATCACATGCTAAGGGTCATTTTGATGTTGGGGGTAGTAGTGGTGGCGGTGGTGGTGGTAGGCCAAGGGGATTGCGTCGATCTGCTACTGTTCGTGAGTCTAGCGGCAGTGGTCGCCAATGGATTGATCCAAATAGTCCAGAGGCTCGATTAGCTACAATGGATCCTGCACTTCATCGAAGTAAAAGTTCCAAACAACCTAAAATTTCTAATGCTGCAATGAAGAATTTGAAAAAACAACTTGGGACTGCAGTGAGCCAGTTTGTTTTATTTTCTCAATCTTCTGCACGGATTGTTCTTAATAAGTGGTTCAAACCAATGTTAGATGTTGCAGCTGAGGTGGGAAAAGGGGTGCCTCTTCCAACTCTATATGAGATCACTGAAGTTTATTTGAAAAGAGAGTTTGAGCAATTGAGAAGTTGGATAGAGTCACATAAGCCTATCTGGGAGGAAAGAGGTGTATCCATTATGTGTGATGGATGGACAGGGCCTACTAGGAAACATATCATCAATTTTCTAGTATATAGTAGTCGGGGCACAATCTTTCACAAATCAATTGATGCTACCGACGTGCCCTCAAGGAATTCAGATTACTATTTTGCCCTCATGGACAAGGTGGTTGATGAAATTGGTGAGAAATATGTTGTCCAGATTGTGACTGACAATGAAGCTGCAATGAAGCTTGCTGGTAAGAAGTTGATGCAAAAAAGGCCAAACTTGTATTGGACAGCGTGTGCAGCACATTGCATTGATCTTATATTAGAAGAGATTGGAAATAAGAAAAGTGTTGCGAAAGTGTTGTCCCAGGCCAAAGAAATCACAAGCTTCATTTATAATTCTACCTGGGTGGTTGATTTCATGAAGCGGTTCACCAATGACCGAGAATTGCTACGCCCTGCTGTCACACGATTTGCCACCAATTTCATTGCATTGGAGAGTATTGTCAAACATAAGAGTGGCTTGAGAAATATGTTTAATTCCGATGAGTGGAAAAGGAGTAAATGGGGGAGGGAAAAACATGGAAAGGCTTATGATGTCAAAAAGATAATACTTGGAAATGATTTCTGGAGCAAAGCGAATGAAATCATGAAAGTACAAGAGCCACTTGTGAAAGTCCTTCGACTTGTTGATGGGGATGAGAAGCCCACCATGGGCTTTATTTATGAAGCCATAGATCGAGCAAAACTAGCCATTCAAAGAGACTGTCGCTACTACTTGGATTATTGGAAGATTATTGACAAGCGATGGAATTTTCAGCTACATCACGATTTGCATGCAGCTGGTAAATAACTAAGTACTAAATATAGACTACAATTCTAATTTGTTACATCAATTATTATATATTCATTGAGTTGCTTAATATCTAACTCTTTAGCAACTTTATTTATGTTAGGTTATTTTCTTAATCCTCAATTCCAATATGGTGGAAACATGTCAAATCATAGAGAAGTGATGGAAGGGGTTAAGCGGGTAATTCAAAAGTTGGAGTCAAACATTGATAAGCAAATAATGGCCATCAACCAAGTAAGTTTTTGAATTAGAAGTTTGTTTTCTTAATTTATAATAAATCAATCATACAAATAAGGTTCAAAAGTTAGGCACTTATCTATTCAAATGTTTGCAGATTTTAATATTTCGTGATAAAGAACATTCATTTGGAACGGTATTGGCTCAACGAGCAGTGTCACTAACCAATCCTGGTAAGTGACTAAGTGTCAAGTGGTAAATAAAAATTTGATTTTTATATCAAATTAAAATTGAATTTTATCATTTGATAATGCAGCTGAATGGTGGATCCACTATGGCGGGTCAGCTCCTGAACTTCAAACCATAGCAGTCAGAGTGTTGAGCCAAACAACATCATCATCCAACTGTGAGCGTAATTGGAGTACCTTTAGCCTTATACATACAAAGACAAGGAATCGACTACGATACGCCAAATTGAACAGACTTGTCTATGTATATTATAATATGAGGCTAAAGATTAGACATGCTACAAGGAAATCCCAAATGGAGATTGAAGAGCAATTCAACCCCATCAATTTGGATTATATTTTTGAAGAAGATGATCCTTTAGCTCCATGGCTCCAAGAAAGGGAAGAACCAGTTTTGGATGGTCAAGAAAATAATTGGATGGACTTAAGTGATAATGATGAGGATGATGTCGCTCATCAAGAGACTGAAAATGTCAATTCCTCCAATAGTGGATCAGGTAGTGGTGCTGGTTTGACTCCTCCTAGTGGCAATACTAGTAGTGGAAATGATGATAACTCAAGTCCTTCAGGTGATGGAGGCCTTGGACCTGGAGGACAAGTCCAAATTGTTGAAGGTGGTGTTTGTCATGATTCACCTTATCGTGGAGAAGCTGGATATAGTGGTTTTCGCCCTGATGAAGAAATTGGAGAGTTTTCAGATCCACCTCCCCCAAGACATTACTCACGTCGCCCTCGCCGTGATGTAGGTAAATCAAGTAGGCAAAGACATTATTTACCACCAGTTGATTACAGTGATGATGATTCTGGAATTGCTCAACGTTTTGGAAATCTTGGAGTTGGACATCAAGTGGGCATTCAATCTGGATACCCATTATACCCACTACCATTACAACCACACTACCCACCACCTCAGCAGGGATACCCCCAACCACAACCTCATTACTATCCCCTCCCATCACCACAATATGCAGCTCCATATCCACTTCCTTCAGATGCAGAGGCTTTTACAAATAACCTCTTTGGATCTACAATGCCTTATGGGGATGGGACTGGGTATTACATGCAGCAACAACCAGAAGATTCCAGTGGCAGTAATACATCAATAGGAATGGGAGGTTCCAATTATTTCAATAGACAAGTGCTGGAGAGACCATATAATGATGATGACAATGATAGAGACTATCAAGAACCTGCACGCCATTCATTTTGGTGGTAGTTCCAAAAGGTGCCAACTAGCTACCAACTAATTAAATATTTGCATTTGCCTTCTTTTTTGAATTGTTATTGATTATGAATTTTTAATTGCATTTGAAATTTGAAGTAATTATTTACATTATTTGTTGCAATATTATTCTTAAAAATCATAAAAATGCTACTTTTTGGTATTTTAACTTAAAAAAAATAATATAAAATTATAAAACATCTTTTTAAGTGTCATAAAAATGATAAAAATTACTTTAAAACCCTTAAAAGTAATAAACTGAAGTAAAAACATGTGTATCAGTAAAACTTAGGGGGTTTGCTAATGTTTGAAAAAAATTCACAGTCGCGGTTTCCGATTCCCGTTACGGGTGGGCCGATACTCCCGATACCGTTACACCGCGACCGCGACCGCGTCATATCCCGCGACCGCGATTTAACACCATGTGCTTTAGTCTTCTATTCAGGAGAGGTCTGCTCTTGCCTCTGCCTCTTGGACTTCAGAGAGATTTGCCTTTGCCTTTGCCTCTATGCCTCAACATGATGATAAAGGTGTTAGTAGGAGCCATGATAGTAATGGGGTTGTTGTTGGCTCTTTTCTGATGACAAAGATAAACTTATTTGTGATTTTTGTGGAAAGCCAAGACATACAAAAGAGAGTTGTTGGAAACTACATGGTTGGCCTATACAGGGTAGAGGCAGACATACTGGAGGTGTGACTCGGTCCCATGCTCACCTTACTTCTATTGCTACTCCAGCCACTCCTTCGACTTCAATCACTACTTCGACTTCAATCTCTGCGACCCCAGCTCTTTCCAGGGAGGAGATCCAGTCTCTTTGATGTATTATGTCTCAATTAGAGTCCTCGTCTACTGCCATTGTTGCTTCTATATTTGCTCACTCAGGTATCCTTGCCAAGGTATATAACACTTCATCTTTATCTACTCATTCCTCTTGGATCATTGATTCAGGAGCATCTGATCATATGACTGGTTTGTCGAATGTGTTTTCCTCTTATAAAACATGTTCTGGTAGAGAAAAAGTTAGGATAACAGATGGCTTTTTATCTCCTATCTCTGGTAAAGGTTCCATATCTATTTCACCTTTTATGCCTTTATCCTCTATTTTACATGTACCTAATTTTTCTACTAACCTTTTATTTGTTAGTAATATAACCAAATCATTGAATTGTTCTGTGACTTTCTTTCCTACTCATTGTACTTTTTCAAGATCTAGACATGAAGAGAACGATTGGCAGTGGTAGTAAGAAGAGTGGTCTTTATCTCTTGGATTCTTCAGCTTCTAGTTTTGTTGCAAAAGGACTTACTTCTTCATCTAAGAGTTCTGGAGATGTTTCTCCATATGATCAGCTAGTAAGATGGCACCAGCGTCTAGGACATCCTTCTTTTTTATCATTACAAAAATTGTTTCCAGCTTTGTTTTCTAAGTCCCATATGTCTCAATTTAGTTGTGAAGTGTGTGAACTTGACAAACATTGTCATGTTCATTTCCTCCTAGTTTGAATAAAAGTACTTCACCTTTTAGTATTATTCATTCTGATGTATGGGGCCCTTCTCATATTACTACTTTATCTGGTTATTGATGGTTGGTCACATTTATTGATAATTGTTCTCGTGTTACATGGGTTTATTTGTTGCGTGCGAAGAGTGAGGTCTTTACATGCTTTAAGAATTTTCATAACATGGTTTCTACCCAATTTGATGCCAAAATTAGGGTTCTTCGATCTAATAATAAGGGTGAATATATTGATGGAACATTTAATTTGTATCTGACTGTGCATGGTATTACTAGTCAAACTACTTGTGTTGACACTCCACAACAAAATGGGGTGGCCGAGCGCAAGAATCGTCATTTACTTGAAGTTTCTAGGGCACTTTTATTTACCATGCATGTTCCCAAACATTATTTGGGAAATGCACTTTTTACAGCAGTCTACCTCATTAACCGAATATCTTCTTGTGTGTAAGAGTTTAAATCACCACTTGAGGTCTTGGGGGCTTCATCTTCTTTATTTCCTATTCCTCTTCGTGTTTTTGGTTGTGTTTGTTTTGTCCATCTTTATGATTTGTCTAGAAGCAAATTAGATTTGAAGGCCTTAAAATGTGTGTTCATGGGTTACTCAGCCACTCAAAAAGGGTATTGTTGTTATTATCCTCCTAGCAAACGATACTTTGTCACCATGGATGTCACATTCCATGAGTCTACATCCTTTTTTACTCCTCCGAAGACTAACTCTTCAGGGGGAAAGTTATAGTGAAGAGTTGCCATCGTCCTCTTCTTTGATTCCCCAGCCTTTACCTTTCGTGCCTCAATTTGATTTTCCAAGTTGTGAATTGGACAAGGACAAAGAGAAACAAGGTACTTGTAACAAGGAGTTGTTGACCTACTCAAGAAGGAAAAAGAGTGGGACCACTAAACTTTCTCATGCTAACTGTCAGTTGGATTTTCCAGATCCAGGTAATGAGCTTCAGGTTGCTTCTTCTAACTCGGTTACTCCTTGTGACTCTTCTCTTTCAGGTGATTCTAACCTTCCTATTGCAGTTCGTAAAGAAGTTCCCTCTTGCACTCAACATCCAATTTCTAACTTTGTTTCTTATCATTCACTCTCACCTTCCTATCGTGCTTTTGTTTCTTCTTTGTCTTCTGTCTATTCCTAGGACTGGAGAGATACTTTGGAAGCTCCTGAGTGGAAGGCAGTTATGGTAGAAGAAATGAGAGCTCTCTAGAAGAATGGTACGTGAGAACTTGTGACTCTTACTAAAGGAAGAAGACTGTTGGATGTAAGTGGGTCGTCACAGTAAAACATAAGGCAGATGAATCAGTAGAGAGGTATAAAGCTAGACTGGTGGCAAAGGGCTTCACTCAATCCTATGGTGTTAACTACCAAGAAACGTTTGCTTCAGTGGCTAAGATGAATTCCATCAGAGAATTGCTCTCTTTAACTACTAATTTAGGATGGTCTCTTCAACAATTAGATGTGAAGAATGCCTTTCTTCATGGTAATTTGGAAGATGAGATGTATATGGATGTTTCTCCTGGTTTTCCATCTGTCTCCGGAAGGAAAAGTGTTTAAGTTAAAGAAGGCTCTTTATGGCTTGAAACAATCTCCAAGAACCTGGTTTGAGAGGTTCAATAAAACTATGCAGAAATATGGGTATAAGCAGAGTCAAGCTGATCACACCCTTTTCATCAAGCATAAGCAAGGGAAGATTACTGTGCTCATAATCTGTGTGGACGATATAGTGATTACTGGGAACAATGTTGAAGGGGTTCGAACATTAAAATCCTTCATGGCTAAGGAATTTGAAATAAAGGATTTGGATGACTTGAGATATTTTCTTGGGATAGAGGTCGCAAAATCTGAGAAGGGAATTTTCATTTCCCAACGAAAGTATGTATTAGATTTGCTAAAGGAATCGGGACTACTTGGTTGCAAGCCTTGTGATACTCCAATTGGGATAAATCATAGGCTTAGAGAGGATGATAATGATTCAATTGTTAATATAGGTAGGTACCAAAGACTTGTGGGTCGGTTGATTTATTTTTCACATAGTCGGCCAGATATTGCCTATGCTGTAAGTGTGGTGAGTCAATTCATGCACCATCATCGGTCATCTCACTTAGAAGTAGTCTTTAGAATTCTTCGGTACTTGAATTCAACACCTGGGAGAGGTTTATTATTTTCTAGATATAATCACTTGGAGTTGAAATCGTATACAGATGCAAACTAGGCGGGATTAGTCCAAGATAGAAGATCCACACCCGGTTATTGTACCTTTGTCGGTGGCAACTTAGTGACATGGCGTAGTAAGAAACAATCAGTTGTTGCTAGATCCAGTGCTGAGCCAGAGTTTAGAGCTATGGCACATGGGGTGTGTGAGCTTTTGTGATTAAAAACTATGATAGAAGAGCTCGGTTTTGGTTTGAGTGGTCCAATGAAGCTTTATTGTGACAACAAAGCCGTTATTAACATTGCCCATAACCCGGTTCAACATGATCGAACTAAACATATTGAAGTGGATAGGCATTTCATTAAAGAGAAGTTAAACTCTAATGTTATTTGTACTCTGTTTGTGAGGACTACAGAACAACTGGCTGATGTTTTGACTAAGGGAGAGTAAGTAAGGTGTTCCATAATATTTTGTTCAAGCTGATCGTGTGTAATATCTATGCACGATCTTGAGGGGGAGTGTTGAGCTATGTTGGAGCATTTTGTTAGTAATGGTTTGTAATTTCATTTACCTTAATAATAAAACATAGAGGTATGGGAATGAATTATTATTCCAACTTCTTTTTCTCAGAAATATTCTCTCATCCTTTTCTTTTTATCAAACCCTAGAATCATACAAATAAACTATTTCAATTGAACTTTGAACCACAACACTAGAAGATGAAAAATGGATGCTAATATATTAATAAGCAGAAGAATGAACCAGACATTCTATGGCATAATGTTTTGAACTTTTGATCCTTCATGCCACCATTCATCAGAATAGTAATAGAAAATGTTGATACATGTTCTGGAGGAAAAAGGCAGAATGATGACGTACTCTGATAGACTGGAATGGTCAATCTGCAATATGCTCCCGCTTCCTTCCAATCTTGTGCATCCATCAATATCTGAAGAGACATAAGATACATCCATAAAAATCATAAAACAACCTCAGCATATAAACATTAGAGAAAATCAATGTTAATGTATTAGGGGGGGTCATTTAGATGACACATGAAATGGAATACTGATGTGAAGGATGATCTCCAATATGTTTTACTTCCAAAGTTAATGTGAAGAGAGTTATTTGGGTGCTGTTTATAGCTGAATTTTTTTTTTTTTTGCTAAAATATTGGGCTTTAGGCTCTGTTAAATATTTAAGGAAAGGGGACAAATTTCAGAATTGATCAAGGCAAGAAAAGGGTATGTTGCTGGACTGTCCTGGGTACTATGAATAGTACAAATGAACAGTAATTTCTCTATTTTGGGGGCTGATTTGTGTTATTTTGGATGCTATGATTGAGTGGTTTACTTTTTAAGTGATTGGACTTGTAAAATAGGGTTTGTAAGTGTACAAAGGGGATAATTCAGATCTAATGCATGAATTTTTATGCTTGGAAAGTTTAGAGAATTTGAAGCTAAGAAGCACGGATATGGAGACAAGACATGGATACGATTTGACACAGATATGCAAATACAGAATTTCTAAAAAAAATAGGACACAGATACGTCAGGGACACATTGAATATATGTATATATTTTTATATTTTTTATATGACCATATAATAAAAAATAGTATTATTTCAATTAAAATTGAGATAAAAACATATATATCACAAAAATATTATTAAGATATTAAAATAAAAAAGTCATTAAATAAAAATTTAAGCACTTCTTCATAAAATCATCAACATGCATGATTCAAGTTCCAAAACAAATTTACTCACTATTACATAAAACATGTATATGTATATATATAATCCAAAAAAAAGAACTAAGGAGAAGAGTAAAAAAGAAAAAGTGTACTAATGTGTCCGGAAATTGTCCGAAATTCTTAAAAAATACAAAATTTGGACACTCTTTTTTCGAGTGTCTGACATGTGTCCGGAGAGTGTCCGAGAGTGTCGGTGTCTGACACAGACACGTGAGCCAAAATAGAGTGTTCATACTTCATAGATTTGAAGAAGAAGAATCAGAAGAATCTTATGTTTCACCCTCACGAGGGTTAAACCACATCACACAAACACAATATCAAATTCTTTATATTTTTTTATCCCTTTTTGATAAGTAACAATGTCAAATTCTCATAAATGCTACTCTATTGAAATAAAGATATTACATCACTATTTATAAGGCCACTAGACTGGTCCTAATTCAACTAGGTTTTTGACTTAAAAAGAAACTAGAAAACTTTGACTATCAGAGACTACCAACTAGGACCCCATATAAAATCTGAATAACATAACTTGAAATAAAAATCATGAACCATAAGTACCGTTCATGTCAACAAATCTTAAAAATACCAAAATACATACAGCTCATATAACTTAATTTTTTTTTAAAAAAAAAAAACTATCTAGCAAATTAATATTAAATAAACATAAATAAACACAAGCTCAGGGCACGAGACTCCTGCTGCGAGGTCTACGAAAGGTTAGATGTACGCAATCATACCCTTGCAAACGGAGAGACTATTTCTACAACTCGAACCCTTGATCTCTAGGTCATAATGGAACAAACATACAATTGCACCAAGGCCCCCTCAATATAAAATAAAATAAATAAAGACACTAGAAACTAGCATGGGCACTTTCCTTTTGACCAAAAGTCTTCTTGATCATTGTGGGGCCCATAGCCTTTGTTTTAATCTTGATAAAAGATCTACATGACCAAAATTTTCTATTCAAAAGAAGAACTCTCTCCAAAGCCTACCATATTTGTTTAGCCACTCCAATGATTGGCATCAGATACTTTATTTTGTTTCCTATGGCACTTGATGGCATATGACCATCCTTTCTGTTAGAGCTTGGGTCAGCTTTGCCTCGGACCTATAATCCGTGATGCATCCACATGGTTTGGATGGAGAGATAAGATAAGGTCTTATCCTATCTACTTAAAGATGAGGTTGGACTATGGAATCCTATTCCAACTCAGTGTTGGAACACTAACAACTATTATAAAAATACTTCATGTAACTTGTTATGTACAACCTATACAATAAAACTCTCCCTCTCCTTCTAGTTCTCTCTCCAAATTTCTCTCTTTGGTACCATCAAGGCCTCTTAGTTTTGGATTGTGGAACACATATAAAGGACTTTGGTAGCCATTTTATTGATGAGGAAGACTCTATGGCATTTGTGAATGTTTTGGATAGCATGTAATACATGCCTTGAGATCCTACGCTTCCCGGTATTCGGATAACTTGAGGACACCAAACCCATAGCTTATTTCTTTCACATTCAAATGAAGCCGTAACGAAATAAAGATGGCATACTCATGATATACTTGGTTATCACCAATACGACAAACGTGACAAATTATTTCAAATGTAACGTATGGTCTGATGTAACGGTTTCAACACAACAAGCCATCCAAATGCCCCTCAATTAAATGGTACTTTCTCCAAGCCTAGAGAAAACTAGTTTGGAAACTAAAGCTTTCTTTTATTAACAGAAAAGGACGCAAACAAGACCTGGTTTTTCACCCAAAGTATTTGAACAGAATTAAGTTCCATAAACTTTAAGCAAGGTTGAGCTGAAAATTTTTTAAACATAAAAATGAATAACTTCAAATAATAGCATAAGCTTGTATAAAAGTTTCTGTGAGACTACAAGGATGAGAAGATAAGAATCAAAAAGAGAGAGAGAGAGAGAGAGAGAGAGAGAGAGAGAGAGAGAGAGAGAGAGAACCTAAGCCATACCTTTAGAAGAGTTTCACGAGTTCGCATAAGATTGATTGAAAATGGATGGCACAACTTCAGTTGAAGTTTCTCAATCAGTTTGTACATTGCACCAGCTTCCATATTATCTAAATTCTGTCAAAGATCAATATTTTTCTAGAATAATGATATAAGTAATTTTCACACTTTCAAGCCCAAACCCTTTTTAATGAGAACATTCATCTTCTTAACCATAATCAGAAAATTGAGTAAAAAGGATCTTTAGAAAAAAAATTGTATAATATTATAACGAATAATTACTAATTTTTTTATTAATTTATTTTTCTGAAACGATAGAAGAATCTTATTCCCATTGCCCATATTTTGAACGAAGTCTCAGAGCCAATCCCATTCCAACTGAAAATCAGGTCACTGGTATTAAAGATTACTAGTTCTCAGCACTAACGCTAGAGGATACACCCAGAGGAGAGTAACTCGGAAGCTTTGTCTGACATTGATTTCACTTTGCTCACAATCTTCTTTATCTCTTCCTTGTCCCTAACAAGTCCACATTGTTGGCAAATGAATCCTCTGTCATCTGCATAGCCAAACCAAGAAGGATCCAAAAAGACATTAAGCCATATGACTTGATCGAAATAGGAAAACACAATCACCAAAACATATACCAGAATCACGAAGCAAGAAACCATTGCAACCATCTCTTTTGCATCTGTAACCTTCCAGAGTTGCACTTTCTTGAATATCATCATACTGGCCCTTCAATATAAAATCAACAATTTAATGGAAGCAGAAATTCAAGAAAAAGTTCAAATATTAAAAGCTAACATGCTATGGGATCAAAATATTTATAGAAAAAAAAAAAAAAACAATTGAGAACTTACCATTTTTATGCAGCGGGGACACGTGCAAGTGAAAAAGTATTGTTCTTTGAGAGTCTTTTGCCGAGTCATAGTGCTTCCAGCTGTTTCTATATAACTTATGAATACCTTACAAAATATAACCAGATAAAATAATTTTAGACTTTAAATGAAAATAAACATCAAATAATATCAATCTCACTTCCAAACTGCTTCTCAAGAGGAATGTAATTATTTTTCAGATTCGGAGAGAGAGAGGGAGAGAGAGAGAAACTTCTTGGAAAATAAATACATTCTTAAAAGAGAGGCATACCAAGGCAGGAACATTTTTTCTCTTTTTTTTTTTTTATTTAATAGGAAATAAGAAAGTAAAGGTTCAGCTTCTAAGTAATCACTCAATCACTATTCCAATGCAGTCTGTCAACAAAAACTTATAATTTTATGGAATGGATCAAGCATACTCTCTACCCTCAAGGAGGCTTTTGGTGGAGGATCCATCTACTCTATGCCCTTCCTCAAACATGCGCACAGCCTCCATAAATCTTCTTATGAAGTTACAACTTGTATATATTAAGGGGTTAGGGTATAATCTGCAGGATCTTTTGAAAGGATGATAAAGCTCAGACCCCAATTTTATATTAAAAAAATACATTTAATGAAGTGTGTGCTGCGCAATTATGTCATTAAGAAATTCACATGAAATTGTACAAATGCGAATCTTTTGACATAGCAGATAGCTCAAAGCAGATTAAACAAAAAGATAAAGCTGGTTCAAGCTCCAGATGCAGTTTGGAAAATCAAAGGGCAATGAATACAAGACATTGTTTGAGCATTAATAAAAGTATCCTAGGAGAACTAGGCTGAAATCGGCATATTACTTAAGTGGGAAGCTGGTCAAGTTGCAATAGACAGCCGGAAACTTTGCTTCTACAGTTATGAAATAGGAAAACCGAAGGTTTGATATTCCTATCACTATAAAAGTAGATGGATTATGTACAGAAAAAAAAGCATCTATTAGATGGTGAAAAAAAATTGTTGATATAAAGCTACTTACTACTATTGCTGCTCTGTTTTATCTAAAATGGCAATTAATGGTAAATCTTTCAAGTTTGAACCGACGATATCCAGATGGGACACAGAAGCAGATTGATCAGGAAACCTGCCTGGATCATTTCCACATCTTTCGAGTAAAATCAAAATTATACTCTGATGGTTGAAGGCTGCAAGCACTGCAGAAAGGGAGACAGTAGCAGCTGTACTTGCAGGGAGAGACTTTGCACCAAACACTAAATTGTCAAGGTTTCGAATACGCCAAAATTAATTGTCAGTTTTTAATATAGATTTGTTTGCCATTGAATCGTAAGAATTGACATGAAGGAATTTGAAGAGGTCGAATATGAAGTGGCAGTTGTAAGATGATATGCTTCTTTTCTTGGAAATGAACAGAGCATAAGCATAGATGGTTCTGACTTCTTTTTGTAAAACTAGTAATTTGTCAGACATATCCAACACACGCTGCAATTAATTCCTCCCTCATTCCCAGAAAATTAAAATTCTCATTGTTAGGAATAATTTCATAACTATAGATTATGTTTCTTTTCCATCCCCAAATGTGTTGCTTCCCCTTTCCCTCTAAATTAATTGTTTATGATTGGTAACATTTTCTGTTTTTGGTTTTCAGTTTTTCAAAAACTGAAACTAGTTTTCGTTTATTTTTTATAAAAAAAAAAAACACAAAACACATTTGGTACAACAATACTGGTTTTAGAAAACATGAAAACAGAAATAGGAAATGTGTTTGATAACTAATGTAACATCAAACCTAAATTCTATAATATATATTTTCAAATTTCATTTCTAACACAATATTGTGTTAGAGACAATGACAGAGACTAAAATTTTGTTTGGAGAAACTAGGAGGAATATTTTTTTCACAAATTGGAGGAATATTTTTTCACAAAATTGGTTCAATTCTTACATGTTAACAAAAAAAAATTTGATTAGCAATTATTTAATTATATATATATATATATATTTAGATTAGCTTAAATACACTCATTCAATTTATTTAATATGAATGCACAAATGAAATATTTACAAAAAGAAAAAAAAAGGAGTTGAAGGCACTACTACCTTACACACAGAATGATATATATATATATATATATATATGTAAATAAATAAAATTTTGATGTGTATATACAGAACCAACAAAATCATAAAGCCCATTTAGTTAGTACTCAGTAGAATAAGAAGTACGGAGCGAGCATCACACGAATAAAAGCGTAAAGAAAGAGTTGCAGAGAAAGTATCTTCACTGATCTATTCTTCACTTATCTAGAGTAGGGCTTGTGAGTTGACCACTGTGGACTTGTGAGAAGGGGCAAAGCAGCGGATAAATGCATAGAAGAATTGAAGAGAAATTGTAGGTCTTTTACAAGTGTTATAAAAAGTAAAAAAATATTGTAACCAATGGGAATCGACATCCCAACCTCATTAAAATTTATATCTGCGCGAGTTGCTTTCGTCCCTCATTTTCGTTTTATACAAATTTGAAAATACTTTTTTTGGTTTCCAGTTTTTAGCCTAAAATTAAAAACGTTTTCAAAAAAATAAAAACTAAAACTAGCAATCAAACACGTTTTTTTGTTTCAGTTTTCAAAAAATTAAAAACAAAAACAAAAAACTGAAAACAACAACGTTACCAAACAAGCCCAGCATAGTATTCTTGAAACCTTTGCTAGATTTTGTTAGCACAAGCCTTCACAATTTCTCATAGTATATCAATAATCTAGTTCTGTATTCAAGATTATTTACTATACCAAAAGCATTCCGAAACTTGAAGTAGTCACCATGGTCCCAACTCCCAAGACAATTGGCCAAGTGATAGGGAATGGGAAAGATCATCACTATTGAGATATATCTTTGATCCTAGAGGATAAAATAAGATTAATCTCTATAGTTTTGAATTTTATAATTTTTGTGTTTATCTTTATGTTTATCTTTTGTGGTTTGTTTATAATAAGGATGATTGTAAATGAATTATCAAATTTTGATCGAATGAAAACTTGTTTCTCTTTGGTATTGGTGTGGATTCCATTACCCTCCCTAGGTGCGGATTCCTAGGGTTCTACAACTTTTCCTTCCTTGGGTGTAGATTCTTAAGGTTGTTAAAGTTGTCCAGCATCACCATGTGCCTATCTGAAAGCTCATTCATACAAGAAGGGGGAAATGATGGATCTTTGAAAAAAGCTTTGTTCCTTGTGAAGGTTAACACCAGCATGAGAACAACTAAAAATGGATTAAAGTTATTATCAATTGTCAGCGAAAGGTTTTTCCAGGTCTGCATTCCCCATAGAATACGAACTTCCATGGAATAATTGTAAAGAAAATTTCAGATCCTCCTGAAATAGAACCATTTGTGAAGAACATCTTGAGAACTAATTATGACAACCTAAAATAGATTAGCAATATTATCAATTCTCAGCAAACGTTTTTCTAGGCTTGCATTCCCCATAGAATATGAAATCTCATGGAACAATCAATTTGTGGATATTTGTTAAACAAAAGGTGCTTCATACTTATTAGTTTTTACCCATATAGCTGGGAATGTACTTCCTTCTGTGATTTATTAGTCACTGTTCTAACTTACTTGAAAAAACTGATCAAAAAACTTGAAGAGCACATATTACCTCAGTATGTTTGCGTATGTGTTGCACAGCACGGATCACTGCCAACTTTCCCTCAAATACTAGAACGGAGTTGGGAAAGCAACTGCATCACGGGGACTTAGAACAATAAATAGCAAGAGGATGGAAAACCAAAAACACATTAATTTATTAATTTAATTACCTGTGGTTGATAATGGAGACAATAGGATATAGTCCCGTACCAAGAGGTCTAAGTTCACTGTCACAAACGGTATGCGCATTGCATGCAAGCTGCAAGTGAGCGAGGAGATCAGAGTTCAGAAAGGAATTCATCAAAACATCAATCTTCCAGATAGAGAATCTAAAATGAGACATCTTCCCCATGAGTGATAAATTGAAAATAGGTTTCCATTAAAAAAGAACAATCAAACATCAAATTACAATTGCACCATACAAAATACTAAGTTCATTAATTGGATCACCCCTGTAGTTTTGCATAATGACAGGACCACCCTCGTGTTTCCATTATAACTGGGATAGTTATATCTCCCTGCTGTTTTGCATAAACAGTTGGATTGTCCCCCGGGTTTCCAGCATAACTGCAAACCCTATAATGCATCATTTAAGTCATATGACAGCAGACTATACAGTTTGAGTTGTTATGTCAATAACATGACAACTACTCAGTAATTATGGACAACTATAGAGCATGGTGTTAAATAACGGCCGTTACATTACGTATCGGTTTTTTGACCCTCCGATACCGATACTGACTGATATATCTATGTTACTAAAATTCACAGTCGTATCGGCTAATACCGTTATGTACAGAACCGTAACGGCCGTTACAGGACTGTTACATCTATTTTATGTTTTTTTTTCTTATTTTTTTTTCCTACAGAATTCTTATGATTTCTATTTTTATAAAATTTATATACAAGAGAGATACTTAATAAAATAATCTAAAAAAATTTGAAATGGGTTACCAAAACATTCAGGTCAATACGAAAATGCCTCTTGGCCTCAAAATTTTTAAATTTTTTTATTCTATAACTATTCAACTAAATTGATTTTCATGCTTATAATTATTTTTTTGTTATTATTTATATTATTCTTTGTAATGTTACTCAAATTAAATGATATTTCTTATTAGTTTAACTTTAAAATATCCATATAAATAATAAAATATATTCTTAAGTGTTATTTATAAAAAAAAATATTTTTTTTAGGTGTTAGAAAATTAAAAATTAATAGTAAAAAAGATTAAATTGTGATAATTATAATCAAGATAATGACTTTTAAGAGATTTGCTAATGTTTGAAAAAAAATTCACGATTGCGGTTTCCGATTCCTGTTACGAATGACTCGATACTCCCGATAAAGTTACACTGCGACCGATTCGTATCCCGCAACCGCTATTTAAATCCATGCTACAGGGTTTGTTTAAGTTGTGTTCAAAACTCAAGGGATATACCATCATTATGCAAAAGTTTGGGGGAGGGGGTGCAATTTTTTAATAGAATACCGTGTAAAACTTATTAAAAAAAAAAAGAATGTAGAAATTCTCAATTATTAAGGAATAATTAGTGGTAGAGATTATTGTGGAGTAATTAGTAGTAAAAATTGTAGAGAAATTATAGGAAGATTTTTTTCTTTCCTTTTTACTCTTTCCTATTTTTCTTCCCAGTTGTATTATGAATACCTATAGTTTGTATATGAAAAAATACACATAAATACAGAAATTCATTTCTGATTTCATGGTATCAGAGCCAGAGAAGCTCACCGTCACGAAGAGTTTGGTCTTCATCATTGGAAACAGCTTTTTCTTTCCGACGCAGAAGAAAGCTCTCGATCCCTCACCGTCTTTGGGGGAATCATCGTCCATCATCCCATGCCAGATTGATCATCACTGTCAATCGCGGGAATCTGCTCCACCGTCAACATTAGATACCAGTTCCATCTCCAGATCGAGTCGCTATTCATCATCGTTTATGATTGATCGTCACTGAATCACAATCGCAGAACAAATTCCATCGTGTCATCATTGAACCCTGGACCTCACAATACAGTCCATCACCTCAGAATACAACTGCTCCTAGGCTATCAGTGCTGGATATCGTGGCGTCTTCATATTCCCCTGTTGTCGTCAGAGTCGTGAGCCATGTTGCCATCATCAGATCTCGAATTAAAGCCATGTCAGAGGTTGCATGGTTAACCAATTGAAGCAGAGAAGAATGACAATGGCGAGATAGATCGGAGCTCCTGCACCGACTCGCTCACAAGCCTTCAAGAACCTGGTGATACGACCAACCGGCTTTACTGCTCCTAGATGTGGCCTTCTTAGCCACTCCAGATCCTAGGGTTTTGCCTCGTCCAGCCATTGATGTAAAACAATTGATGATTTACAGAGAGATCCACAGAAGAATTGAGGATAAAGTTTGACGAAGAAAATACAAAGGCTCAGAGTGTTTGAAGGGTGAACCGAGAGGCGCAGCCTTTTTTTTTTTTTTACCCAAACTCGGTTATAAGGGTGAACCGAGAGGCGCAAACTTGTTTTTTTTTTTTTTATACCCAGACTCAGTTATAATCCAAGTCAACAATCTAACCCAATTTCTTGTTTAAACCATTTCAGAACCCAATGTTTTTTGAACCAAAAAAAAAAATCGAACCTTAGACCCAATCCATGTCTGAAGCTCTCTCCACCATGGGCTTCAGTGGCCTTTCTCTCTCGCCCCTTCAACTCACAATGGAGAAGCTGAATGGGAAAAACTTCCGTGAATGGGCTCAATCCATTCAACTCGTGTTCGATGGCAACGGCAAACTTGGCTGCCTTACTGGCGCGACACCCAAGCCAGCCTCAACCGAAACTGCTGCTTCTTTGCAGAAATGGACGTCCGAGAACTCCATGGTGACTGCTTGGCTGGTGAATTCCATGCAACCTTCCATCAGAAAGACCTACCTTTTCTTGCCGATGGCGAAAGACGTTTGGGATGCTGTTCGAGAGACGTATTCTAATGTTGGCGATTCCTCTCAGATTTTTGACATCAAGACTCGACTATGGCAGATGAAGCAAGGAGAGAAGGATGTCACTGATTATTTCATGGAGATGACGGCTCTCTAGCAGGAACTCGATCTCAGCTTCGACGATAAATGGGAGTGCTCTAGCGATAGTGCTCGCTACAAGAAGAAACTCGAAATTGAGAGAGTCTTCGAGTTTCTTATTGGGCTCAACCACGACTTGGATGATGTTCGCGGACGTATTCTTGGTCGACGACTTCTGCCTTCCACACGTGAAGTCTTCTCGGAAGTAAGGCATAAAGAGCAGAGGCGTCGAGTGATGTTGAAGGATTCTCTTCCTGCTGGGCCTGAAGTGTCTGCCTTGGTAACAAAAGGCCCCCTGGCTGGGTCTGGGCCGAAACAAAACAGAGGCCGACCTTAGTGTGAACATTGCCATAAGCCTGGTCATACTATAGGACAACTGTTGGGCACTCCATGGGAAGCCCGCTAATTGGAAACCACGGCAAAACCATCACACTCGTGGCTATCACACTACTGCTGACCTTCAGGCTGAGCCCCCTCCAGAAGTCAAACACACTCGAAGCGGTGCCTTTACCTCTAACCAGTTGGATCAACTCTATAAGATCTTTTCTAGCCTCCAACCTTCTGGTCAATCTTCCACACCTACTCCTTCTGGTTCATTAGCACACCGAGGTAATTTTTTAAGCGCCCTCATTACTGCCTCTCACTCAAAAACTCCTTGGATTATTGACTCTGGTGCTTCTGGTCACATGACTGGTTCTCACCACCTTTTTTCTTCATACTCACCTTGTGCTGGTAATCTTAAGGTTAAAATTGTAGATGGTTCCCTCTTCTTTGTTGCTAGCAAAGGGAGTATTCGCCTCTCTAACTCTATTACACTCGAGTCTGTTCTTCATGTTCCAAAGTTATCATACAATCTGTTATCCATTAGCCGGTTGACAAAAAATTCCAATTGCTCTGCTAAGTTTCTTCCCTCTCATTGTCTTTTTCAGGACCTATCATCCGGGATGACGATTGGCAGTGCTAAAGAGTGTGCTGGTCTCTACTACTTTGAGGACGTTGATGTGAGAAAACAGGGTCCAATTGCCATTTGTGATTCTGCAACTGTCTCTAGGGATAGTGAACTTTTGTTATAGCATTTTCGCATGGGTCATCCCAATTTTCAATATTTGAAACGTTTATTTCCGAATAAAGGATTCTCTGATTTTCAATGTGAAATATGTGAACTTGCAAAACATCATCGTACTTCCTTTCCGCCATCCACATACAAACCATCCAAGTCGTTCACTCTGATTCACAATGACTTGTGGGGTCCTTCTCGTATTCTTAATCGTACTCATACTAAATGGTTTGTTACCTTTATTGATGACCATACTAGAGTTTGTTGGGTTTACCTATTAAAGAATAAAACTGATGTTCGTTCTGTGTTTATCAATTTTCACTCCATGATCCAAATACAATTCCAGACACAACTTCAAATTCTGCGCACTGATAATGGCACCGAATATTTCAATACTACTTTGGATGATTATTTTCAACAGCATGAGATCATTCATCAAAGTTTTTGTGTCAACACTCCCCAACAAAATGGGGTTGCTGAAAGAAAAAATAGACACATTCTCGACGTTGCTCGTGCCTTGATGTTCACTATTGTGGAAATCCCGTATGATTTAGGAAGGAATTGTTATGATTTAGGAAGGAATTGAAGGAGATATTTAGGCTGATTTCTAGAGATTGACCGTATTTTTTATTTCCATTTTTGGTTCTCCATGTATAGATTAAATAGGGATTCAGACTTGTAAAATATACAATTCAATATAGAGAATTTCTCTCATTATTTTCTACATGGTATCAGAGCTAGGGTTACTCTGAAACCCTAGCAATCCATGGCTGCCCAAAATGGAGACAGCCATGAGTCGAGTCAGTCGACAATCCAAGAAATCAAGGAAGGAGAACCAGAGCTTACCTCTTCCATGAGCTCGTCTGGTATGTTCGAGACGTCTCCAATCCATCTTGCCGTAGAGAAGTTCAATGGGAAGAACTATCGGGAGTGGGCGCAGACCATCAAGCTCATCATCGACGGCAAAGGGAAGCTAGGCCTTCTTACTGGCGAAATACGTCAACCACCCACCACCGATGTCGCTGCCTCCCAGAGATGGCGCTCGGAAAATTCACTGATAACCTCATGTCTGATCAACTCCATGAAGCCAATCATTGGAAAAACGTATATGTTTCTCCCGACGGCAAAGGATGTGTGGGAGGCAGTACGGGAGACTTATTCAGACACTGAGGATGCCTCCCAAATCTTCGAACTGAAGAAGAAACTATGGCAGATGAAGCAAGAAGGTCGGGAAGTTACAGAATATTACACCGAGATGGTGCGACTGTGGCAAGAACTCGATCTGAGTTGTGGCGAAGAATGGGAGTGCACGGGTGACAGTGTTCGTTTCAAGAAGAAGATGGAGGCTGAAAGGGTTTTCGAGTTTCTGGCAGGGCTAAATCGAGAGCTCGATGATGTGCGGGGAAGAATTCTGGGTCGACGACCACTGCCTTCCATCCGAGAGGTCTTCGCCGAGGTACGACGGGAAGAACAGAGGAGGAAGGTGATGTTGAAGGAGCGAGCAGAGGTGAACGGAGAAGTCGCCGCCGACGGGTCTGCACTTGTGAGTCGCGGGGGTATGTCTCGCGAGATGCCGTTCACTACCTCTGGTTCGACTTCTTCGAACTTGAGACAGAGACAGAACTCTACTGTTGGCAATCCATATAACCCGCATGAGATCTCAGCCCACTTAACCCGTGGGCCTTCAAGTGGATCCGGCCCAAGACAAAGTAAAAGGTTTTTTTGTGACCATTGCAAAAAATTGGGCCATTCAAAAGAGACTTGTTGGGCCTTACATGGAAAGCCCGCTGATTGGAAGCCCAGACAGCCCAAATCACACGGATATCAAGCCTTCACTGAACAGCAGATAGACACAGATGCTCAATCGACTGTTAGTGGGGGTTTTAACCCCGAACAACTTGAGAAGTTATATGCCTTATTTTCAACTTTTCAAGCCTCGGGTCGGTCTTCTAATTCACTGCCCTCAGGTTCCTTAGCCCACAAAGGTACTTTTTTGACTGCTCTTAGTACCACTTTGCACCTCACTCCCTGGATTATTGACTCTGGTGCATCCGACCATATGACTGGTGCTCATCACTTATTTTCTACATATTCACCGTGTGCTGATAACTTGAAAGTAAAAATTGCAGATGGTACTTTATCCCCAGTAGCTGGCAAGGGGAGTATCCGTATCTCTGAATTTATAACTTTAAAGTCTGTCCTTCATGTTCCTAATATTTCTTGCAATCTGTTGTCTGTTAGTCAACTAACCAAACAATCTCATTGCTCAGCCATTTTTTTGTCTTCCAATTGTGTTTTTCAGGACCTATCATCGGGGAAGACGATTGGCAGTGCTAAGGAACATGAGGGGCTCTACTACTTTGATGATACTCGCATGAGTAAACAGTATCTTCCTTCTATTTGTAATTCAGCATCTAGTCCTAGGGATAGTGATCTTGTGTTATGGCACAGACGAATGGGCCATCCTAGCTTTCAATATTTAAAACATGTATTTCCGTCGCTTTTTTTGAATAAAAGTCCCTTGGATTTTCAATGTGAAGTTTGTGAACTTGCAAAACATACCCGCACCTCTTTTTCTAAATCTCTTTATAAACCATCATTGCCTTTTACCCTGATCCATAGTGATCTTTGGGGACCTTCACGTGTTCCCAATCGGACCCACAAAAAATGGTTTATTACATTTATTGATGATCATTCTCGTCTCAGTTGGGTATTTTTGTTAAACGATAAATCTGAGGTTCATTCAGTGTTCATAAACTTCTACAATATGATTTACACCTAATTTCACACAAAAATCCAGATTCTTCGTACTGACAATGGCACTGAGTACTTCAACTCCTCTTTGAGTCCTTTCTTTCAAGCCAAAGGTATTATTCACCAGAGTTCTTGCGTTCACACCCCCCAACAAAATGGGGTTGCTGAACGAAAAAACCGACATATACTTGAGGTAGCTCGTGCCCTATTGTTTACCTCTCACATGCCCCATCGTTTTTGGGGTGATGCTGTTCTGACTGCCGCATTCCTCATCAATCGTATGCCTAGTCGGGTTCTCTCCTTTACATTGCCTCTCCAAAAATTTCAGGAGACCTTCCCTGATTCTCGCCTCAGTTCATGTCTCCCACTTCGAGTTTTCGGGTCTACCGTCTTTGTCCATGTTCATGCCCCCCAACGTACTAAATTGGATCCCCGAGCTCTCAAATGTATCTTCATTGGTTACTCTCCCACTCAGAAGGGTTACAAGTGCTATGACCCTCGCTCCCAGAAACTATATGTTAGTCTGGATGTCACCTTTTTTGAGAATACCCCCTACTACTCGCTTCAGGGGGAGTCCTTGAGAGAAGCTCGACCCTCACATACCGACTTTGATGTTGCGTTCTTTGAATCTACCCCAGACATACCCTCTCATTCTTTGTCCCACACAGAAGAAATCTTGAACTCAGGGGGAGATGTGGGACAACAAATAGACAGGGAGATACTTGTCTACTCAAGGAGACCTAAATCAAAGTCAGATGAGACTCTCACATCCGATGCACCAACAGAGTCAGACCCGGTGATAGATCCAACCACTCATGTGCCAACATCCAATCCTGACCGGGTAACAAATCCTGATGACTTACCCATTGCTCTTAGAAAACAACCTCGTTCATGTACTTTCCATCCTATCTCAAAATTTGTATCTTATAATGCTCTGTCTGTCAAGTGTCGTGCTTTTACATCTAACCTTGACAGAATCCAAATTCCCAAGAATATTCAAGAAGCTTTGGAAATTCCAGAATGGAGAAAAGCAGTGATGGAAGAGATTAGGGCATTGGAAAAAAATGAAACTTGGGAGGTGATGTCTTTGCCAAGAGGGAAGAAACCAGTGGGATGTAAGTGGGTATTCACGGTGAAGTACAAGGCAGATGGTACAATAGACCGATACAAAGCCCGCCTAGTTGCAAAGGGGTTCACTCAGACATATGGCATTGATTACACTGAGACATTTGCACCAGTAGCAAAGTTGAATACTGTACAGGTTCTCTTGTCCCTGGCAGCAAATCTAGACTGGCCACTTCACCAATTCGACATCAAGAATGCCTTTTTGAATGGTGAGCTGGAGGAAGAAGTGTTCATGATGCTTCCACCAGGATTTTACAAAGGGGAGGAAACCAGGGTATGTAAATTGAGGAAATCCTTGTATGGGCTTAAACAATCACCAAGGGCGTGGTTTGATAGATTTACGAAGGTAATAAAAAATCAAGGATATCAACAGGGACAGTCAGATCACACGATGTTCTTCAAACAAACCAATGATGGAAGAAAGACTATCCTGATTGTGTATGTCGACGACATCATTCTCACTGGAGACAACACAGGAGAATTGGAAAGATTGAAGAAGGTCTTAGCCACAGAGTTTGAGGTAAAAGACCTAGGTCAAATGCGGTATTTTTTGGGAATGGAAGTTGCCAGATCAAGGAAGGGAATTAGTGTCTCCCAGAGAAAGTATGTTCTCGACCTTTTGACTGAGACTGGTATGCTTGGTTGCAAGCCAAGCGATACTCCGATTGAGACAGGAAGAAAAATGGAAGATGTTGGAAAGCCTGTGGATAGGGAGAGATATCAGAGACTAGTAGGTAAATTGATCTACCTTTCTCACACTAGACCTGACATCGCTTTCGCTGTAAGTGTGGTCAGTCAGCATATGCATTCACCAAAGGAAGGTCACCTAGAAGCAGTATACAAAATTCTCAGATACTTGAAAGGCTCTCCAGGACGAGGTTTGTTCTTTAAGAAGGGAGACAGTAAGAAGATAGAAATCTATACAGATGCAGATTGGGCAGGATCAACAGAAGACAGAAGGTCTACCACCGGCTATTGCACTTACGTTTGGGGAAATCTAGTAACATGGAGGAGTAAGAAGCAGAGTGTGGTAGCCAGAAGTAGTGCTGAAGCTGAATTTAGAGCTGTTGCACAAGGGATGTGTGAAGGGCTTTGGTTACGAAAGCTGCTGGAAGAACTACATATCACAGTAGAGTTCCCTATCAAACTCTACTGTGACAACAAAGCTGCTATTAGCATTTCTCATAATCCCGTCCAGCACGACAGGACCAAACACATTGAAGTTGACAGGCATTTTATAAAGGAGAAAATTGAGAAAGGGATAGTCTGTATGACCTATATTCCTACAAGAGAGCAGTTAGCAGATATATTCACTAAAGGGTTACAGAGGTCCAGCTTTGAAGAGTTTATTTGCAAGTTGGATATGATCAACATCTATGATCCAACTTGAGGGGGAGTGTGGAAATCCCGTATGATTTAGGAAGGAATTATTATGATTTAGGAAGGAATTGAAGGAGATATTTAGGCTGATTTCTAGAGATTGACCGTATTTTTTATTTCCATTTTTGGTTCTCCATGTATAGATTAAATAGGGATTCAGACTTGTAAAATATACAATTCAATATAGAGAATTTCTCTCATTATTTTCTACAACTATGCACATGCCCAAAATGTTTTGGGGTGATGTTGTTTTGACATCTACCTACCTCATCAATAGAATGCCTAGCCGTGTTCTCTCTTTTGCTACACTCCTCCAAACATTCCAGCAATTCTTCCCTCACTCTCACCTCTCCTCTAGTCTATCTCTCTGAGTGTTTGGTTGTACCACCTTTGTTCATGTCTATTCCCACCATTCGCATAAATTCGATCCTCGAGCTATTAAGTGTGTTTTCCTTGGGTATTCTCCTACTCAGAAATGTTACAAGTGCTATGATCCATCCACCAAATAGGTCTTTGTTAGCCTTTATGTTACATTTTTTGAAAACACTTCTTACTTCCAAAAGCCCTCTCTTTAGGGGGAGCATTTGAGTGAAGCTCGGTTATTAGACTTTGAACTCTTCTTTTCTGAGCCTATCCTAAACACTGGACCTGCCACACCTTCCTATTCCAATGTGCCATTTACAGAAGGAAACTTGAACTCAGGAGGCAATGTAGGAAAACAACATGACAAGGAGATAATTGTTTATTCACAGAGGCCAAAATCAAGGTACAAGGAGCATCTCACACCTGAAGCACCAAGAGAGTTGGCATCGGTGATAGCTCCAAGTATCCAAGAGGCCCCTTCCAATTCTGATGATAAAGCTAAGTCTCCTGATACTAATTTATCCATTGCTCTCAGAAAATCAACTCGGTCATGTACTCTCCACCCTATCTCGAAATTCATATCTTATAATGCTCTGTCTACAAAGTTTCGTACTTTTACCTCTAACCTTGATAGTATAGAAATTCCGAAAAATATTCATGAGGCCTTGGAGGTCCCCAAATGGAGGGATGCAGTATTGGAAGAGATGCGGGCATTAGAAAAAAATGAGACTTGGGATGTGATGGATTTACTGAGAAGGAAGAGACCGGTCGGCTGCAAATGGGTTGTTACCTTGAAATACAAGGCTGATGGGGCAATAGAGCGTTACAAAACCCGCCTTGTTGCAAAAGGGTTTACACAAACCTATGGCGTTGACTACACAGAGACGTTTGCACCTATGGCAAAGTTGAATACAGTTCGAGTCCTCTTGTCATTGGCAGTCAACTTGGATTGGCCTCTTCAACAACTTGACATTAAGAATGCCTTCCTGAATGGTGAGTTAGAAGAAGAAGTCTTCATGACAATACCACCGGAATTTTGTAAAAAGGGAGAAGAAAATCGGGTATGCAAACTCAAGAAGTCTCTGTACGGTCTCAAGGGTCAAGGATATCAGTAGGGGCAGTCAGACCACACTATGTTCTTCCAGCAATCTGAAGATGGAATGAAAACAATTCTAATTGTTTATGTTAATGATATAATCCTAACTGGGGATAATTTAGTGGAGATAGAGAGACTAAAGAAAATCCTAGCCACTGAATTTGAAGTAAAAGACCTGGGACAAATGTGATACTTCTTGGAAATGGAAGTTGTCAGATCAAAAAAGGGTATTAGTGTTTCTCAACGAAAGTATGTTCTTGACCTTCTAACCGACACCAGCATACTTGGATGTAAACCAAGTGACACACCTATCGAAGCAGGAAGGAAACCAAAGGATGAGGGAAATCCAGTCAAAAAGGACAGATATCAGAGACTAGTAGGCAAGCTAATCTACCTATCGCACACTAGACCCAACATTGCATTTGCAGTTAGTGTGGTGAGCCAACACATGCATTCACCAAAGGAAACTCACCTAGAAGCTATGTACAAGATTCTCGGATATCTCAAAGGCTCCTCAGGTAGAGGACTATTCTTCAAGAAATCAGAACACAAGAAAGTCGAAGTCTTCACAGATACTGATTGGGCAGGTTCAATAGAAGATAGAAAGTCCACTACCGGGTATTGCACCTATGTATGGGGAAACTTGGTTACTTGGAGAAGCAAGAAACGAAGTGTAGTGGCCAGAAGTAGTGCTGAAGCCGAATTTAGAGTAGTTGCACAAGGGATATGTGAAGGATTGTGGCTAAAAAAACTCTTGGAAAAACTACAAGTCACAGTAAAATTCCCAATCAAACTTTACTGTGACAACAAAGCAGCTATCAACATTTCTCTCAACCCAGTTCAGAATGACCGAACCAAGCATGTAGAAGTGGACAAACATTTTATCAAGGAAAAAGTTGAGAACAAAATTATCTGCATGACCTATGTTCATACAAAAGAACAAACTGCGGATATCTTCACCAAAGGACTATTTCAGCCTCGTTTTAATGAGATCATCTGCAAGTTGGATATGATTAACATTTACGATCCAACTTGAGGAGGAGTGTGAAAACTCCCAATTATTATGGAATAATTAGTGGTAGAGATTATTGTGGAGTAATTAGTGGTAGAAATTGTAGAGAAATTATAGGAAAATTTTTTTCTTTCCTTTTTACTCTTTCCTATTTTTCTTCCCAGTTGTATTATAAATATCTATAGTTTGTATATGAAAAAATACACAGAAATACAGAAATTCATTTCTGATTTCAAAGAATACCTTGGAAAAATTTTCTGCAATCTCTTTTATATTGACCTCAGGCCATTGAAGTATCAAGTTGACAAGATTAGCCATCTGTGCGTACAACACCAGCTGCTTCTCATCGATTTCAGACATGTCTTTATGAAAAGTAATTGTTAAATAAAACAGTCAAACTGGAGAAATATAACATTTGAAAGGACTACAGTAAGCATATTGAAAGCTGGAAGTCCAAAATAGATAAGGATACGAGACACCAAAGCCTCCACCAGATTGTAGTTGTCTGTGGCAGTGGTTGGGATAATCTGGCAGTGAGACAAACTAAAAGTTAAGCATTTTATGTAGATTAAATTTATTGGCATATTATTCGTTGGTTGTGTCAAAGAAATTCAATACAGCCAGTTGAGGCCATCACTATACATCTAGTTTCTTACATAAAAGGAGAACACCTTAAAATACCCAGAAACACAATGAGCATTCAAAGGCATCGCAAAAAGCAGATGAGAAAAAGAAAAAAAAAAACAACAAAAAGAAAACTAACACAAACTTCAAACAAAGAAAATGAAAAGATACAAGACTTTTTAATTCCACAACTAACTATACTTGAGCAAGGTGATAAGCACTTCAAAAGGTATCAAAAAAGGCCTTGGTAACAAGAATTCTAAGCTGGAAAAATTATCAAAATCTGCTGGAACGGATATGAGAATGGGGCTGACAGATTCATTGCAGTTCACGGGTAAAATTAACGTAGTCCACTCTAACACCCCTTCTCTAAAATGCAAATATCTCACTGTAGGAATGTCCAAGTGAGCACCATTTTTTAGGGTTGGAAACTAGAGTCATATACTTTTCCAACCATATAGAGTTTGACTGCAAAAAAAGTTCCAATTAAATCAGGTTTGAACGACAAAATCAGCAAAAATCTCATTCTGCATTTTCTCATAACACATGCTAGTCAACTCCAATTTCTTGAAATTATAAAGCTTATCACTGGATATTCTCCCAACATCATTTGATTTATTTTGAGGGAGTGCTCCTGGCATTATTGAACCTAGGGGATAGGTATTGTTTTGGTCACCCAAAAAAGGGAAACATTTCGGAAACACATTGAAAATGATGAAAAAATTTAAAATGGGTAAAAACACTTGAAAACACAAAGCAAAATATATGAATATGTGAAAATTGCAGGGAGTTATAGAGAGTTTGGTTCGGAGTTTGTGGGGTCTGCGTTGACTGGAATAGAGATTCTTGGCTGCGACAGGTACAGCTGGGGGTATACTTTATATGTGGAATTCTAGACTTATGACAAGGCTGGATAAATGGGAAGGGAGGAAATTCTTATCATACCATATGAAGATGTTGCCTGATGTGTGTGAGTGGGTATTCTCAGGAATGTATGGTCTCAATACAGAGCCTGACCGGGGGGCTTTTTTAAGAGGAAATCGACATGCATGCTCATGGAGGGACTGATTTATGGGTTCTTGAAGGCGATTTTGAAATCACTCGATTCCCGGATGAGAGGAAAATGGGAGGAAGGATGACAAGGAACATGAGGAGTTTCTCAGAAATCATCAACAGGAGGAGATTGGTGGACATTCCTTTGGAAGGGGGGAGATTTACTTGGATAAGTGATAGAGAGGATCCAGCTATGGCTAGTTTGGATAGGTTTCTCATTTTAGTGGCCTGGGAATCCAAGTTTCCTCATGTGACCCAAATTTTCCTTCCCAAGCTAGTCTCTAATCACAGTCAGCTTTTGTTGGATGCAGGGGGCTTGAGGTGGGGTAAGGCTCCTTTCCTCTTTGAGACCATGTGCCTTCACGGCCCAGGACTCCGGGAAAGGGTAGCAGTTTGGTGGCAGGGGTACAATATCATAGGAGAATTGTAGTTATGTGATGGCTCAGAAGCTTAAGCTTTTGAAGGCAGATGTGAAAAGATGGAATGCAGAAGTCTTTGGGAATATCCAGGCTAGGAAGGAAAGGATCTTACCGGATATTCAGAATCTCAATAGGAAAGAACGGGTGGATCTCTTGTTTACTGAGGAGAGATGCACTAGGGATGGACTAAAAGGGGAATTGGGAAGGGTTCTCAAGATGGAGGAAATTTCGTGGAGACAGAAATCTCGGGCCCTTTGGTTGAAAGGAGGAGATAGAAACAGCAACTTCTCACGAGGTGGCTAACTATCACAAGAGGCGAAACAACATTAGTGAGGTGACTATTAGGGAAAGGAATCTGCAGGGGGTAGAGGAAGTTAAGGAAGGGATTGTGGAATTCTACCAAAAGTTGTACATTGAACCGTATGAATGGAGGCCGAAACTAGAGAATTTGGCATTTTCAACCATTTCAGAAGAGGAAACAATTAATCTGGAGAAGCCTTTTGAAGAGGGCGAGGTGATTACAACATTGAAGTCTTGTTGGCTTTCTACAAAATATTTTGGAGCATTATCAGAAAAGATGTCATGGCAGTTTTTGCTCAGTTCTATGATTCTATCAATCATGTTCCTTTGAAAGGAGTCTTAATGCCTCTTTCATAGCTTTGATTACCAAGGAGGAAGGTGTTAGGATAGGAATATTTTATGTTTATTCCCCACTAATGGCATTATTGTAATATTATCAAATTTTAATAATATAAGCATGAGAGGTGTAGTATTGAGACACACTCTCTCTTTCTGCCAAACTATTATTCTTTCTTCTCTTCTTTCTTTTTCTTTTCTCTTCTTTCTTTTCAAACTCTAGAAGTTTACATTTCCACTTGGTATCAAAGCTTCGATCTAAGCTTAGAAATCATCTAAATCACACCGGAGGATATCAGATCACACGAGGAACAAAACAGGACGGGTGGTGTCACTGTACGAACGCTTACGTCATGCTGATGTCAGCATTTTCCGATGAAGGGAAACATCCTCTTTGGATCATCTCTAAGTGCTGAGTACTCTGGTATTTTTTTCGAAATTGTTTTAGGGAATTTGATGTGTTTTTACATTTTTTGAAAGTTTTTCTAGAAAAAAAATATGTTTTTCTTCAATCTGATCTTTCTAAGACCAAAATCAGTTTTTGATGCTTGGATTCATCTCTAGGGGTGCGTTTAGGGCTAAGATTGAACCCTTGGATTGTTTGAGATCGAACAAACTGTTTTTTAGTTGAGCTTTCAAATCCAGAGAAGTCGACACTCCTTGGAATGTTACTGATTTTTTTCTTTTTTGCTTCTATTGGCTTCCAATTGATATTGTTGCTATTCCAGATCATTTTGGTTGTTAAGGATTGATTTGCTTGTTCTTCTTCAATGTTAGTTGCATTTTACTGTTGATTGAACACTTAGATTTCTTTGAGAAAATGTCAGAAGTTAGCCAAACAACCGGTGGCTCTGGTAGTGGTGTCTCAGGACAGAACAATGCCCACAGTGAGAACCCTATGCTACAGATTACAAAGACTAGACTTAATGGCACTAATTATCTTGCGTGGTCACGATCTGCCTTACTATTCATTAAAAGCAGAAGAAAGATGGGGATATAGATGGAACCACTGTGCAACCAAACAGTTCAGATTCTTCTTTTGGCAAGTGGGACTCAAAAAATTCTACAATTATGTCATGGCTCCTTCATTCAATGGAGCTCAAGATTAGTAATGGTTACCTATTTTTGCAAACAGCAAAGGAGATTTGGGATTCTTTTACTCAAACTTATTCGAAGATTGGGAATGCTGCCCAGATTTATGACTTGCGACACAGGATTCATGAGCTCAAACAAGGAGTTATGACTCTAGCAATGTATTATAATACCCTGAAGGGCTTGTGGGAAGAGTTGGACCAATACCGAGCATTTCAGGCAGATTGTCCTCGTGATGCTCATAAGTTCCAAAATATGGTAGAACAGGGGCGCATCTTTGAGTTTTTGGTTGGTCTTAACATTGAGTATGATTCAATTCGGGTGCAAGTTTTGGGCCGTGGTCCTCTTCCTTCTCTTAATCAGGTGTATGCTTGTGTTCAGGGGGAGGATAGGAGAAGGTGTGCTACGATCCAATCTTCTACTCCTATGAGATCAGCTCTTGCCTTAGCATCTTGGCCTCTGGAGAGATTCTCTCTTACCTCTTTGACTCAGCGGGATGGCAAAGGAAGTAGTAAGGGCCATGAAACTGGCCGGGTTGCTATTGGTGCCTCCTTGATGATAAAGAGAAGCTGATCTGTGATCACTGTGGGAAGACTAGACATACCAAGGAGAGTTGTTGGAAGCTCCATGTCGGCCTACACGGGTTAGAGGGGGTTGTATTGGAGGAATGATGAGGTCTTATGCTCATCTTACCTCAGTTGATTCCTTGGTTCCTACTTCAGCCCCAAGTTCGACCTCAACATCAGCTTCAACACCACCAACTTTTTCTCAAGAGGAAATCGAGTTTATTCGGCGTCTCATGTCTCAGTTGGGGTCCTCATCTGCTGCCACAGCTATCTCTACTTTTGCCCATTCAGGTACTCATGCCGAGGCATATATTGTCTCCTCTTTATCTACTTGTCCCTCTTGGATCATTGATTCAGGAGCATCGAATCACATGATTGGTTTGTCCAATCTCTTCTCATCTTATAATACTTGTTCTGGTAGGGAAAAGGTTAGGATAGCAGATGGTTCTTTGTCCTCTATATCAGGGAAAGGTTTTATTTCTGTCTCTTCATCTATGTCTCTCTCATCTGTTCTTCATGTTCTTAACTTTTCTACTAATCTCCTTTCTATTAGTAGTATAACAAAGAAATTGAATTGTAGTGTGACTTTCTTTCCTACTCATTGTGTTTTTCAAGACTTAGAGACGAAGAAAACAATTGGCAGTGGCAGTGAGAAGGGTGGTCTATATCTCTTGGATCCTCCAGCTTCTATTCCTACTGGGCAAAGACAGGCTCTATCATTCAAGAGTGATGTTACTGCTTCTTCTATTGATCCGCTCATTCGTTGGCATCAACGTTTGGGCCATCCTTCTTTTTCTTTATTGCAAAAGTTGTTTCCAATTTTAGTTTTTAAGTCTCGTTCTTTTCAATATAATTGTGAAGTGTGTGAACTGGCTAAACATAGTCGTGTTTCTTTCCCTCCTAGTTTGAATAAAAGCACTTCTCCTTTTACAATTCTTCGTTCAGATGTGTGGGGTCCTCGTATTACTACTTTGTCTGGTTTTCGATGGTTTCTTATGTTCATTGATGATTATTCTCGTGTGACATGGGTGTACTTATTACGAGACAGGAGTGATGTTTTTCATTATTTCAAGAATTTTCATAAAATGATTTCTACCCAATTTGATCCACAACTTAAGGTGCTTCGATTTGATAATGGGGGTGAATATATTGATAGTCCGTTTAATGAGTACCTTTCTGCCCATGTTCATCAAACCACTTGTGTTGGCACTCCCCAACAAAATGGAGTAGCAGAGCACAAAAACCATCACTTGTTGGAAGTTACTCGGGCACTCTTGTTTACTATGCATGTTCCCAAGTCTTATTGGGGGGATGCTGTTCTTACTGCAGCCTACCTTATAAATCGAATGCCTTCTACGGTATTACATTTTAGACCTCCTGTTGAGGTCTTCGAAGTCTCTACTTCTGTCTTCTCCATCTCTCCTCGTGTGTTTGGTTGCGTGTGCTTTGTTCATGTTCATGGTCCTCGTGATAAATTGGATCCTAAGGCTCTAAAATGTGTCTTTGTGGGTTATTCTGCTACTCAGAAAGGGTATTGCTGTTATCATCCGCCCACTCGGCGTTATTTTGTAACCATGGATGTTGCTTTCTTCAAATCTACCTTCTCTTTTGCTAGTTCTCAGCCCCCTCTTCAGGGGGAGAGTAGTAGAGAAGAGTCGCTTCAACCTAGTCCTTGTCCTCGTCCTCAGTTTGATGCTTCAAGTGCAAATCTTGACAAGGAAACTCAAGGTGCCAAGGAGCTATTGCCATACTCAAGGAAGAAAAAAGGAGATAGACTTCCTTTTCATACTGACTGTCAATTGGATTCTTCAGATCCAAGTAATAATGATTCTCAGCTTCCTGTTATTGTTCCTTCTGCTTCTTCTAACATCATTGTTTCAGATGATACCGACCTTCCCATTGCAGTGCATAAAGGTGTTCATTCATGCACCCAACATCCTATCTCCAATTTTGTATCCTATCATTCTCTCTCACCTTTCTACCGTGTTTTTGTCTCTTCCTTGTCTTCTAATAGTCTTCCTCAAGACTGGAGAGATGCCTTGGTGGATCCTAAATGGAAGGCAACTATGGTAGAAGAAATGAGTGCTCTTAAAAAAAATGGAACGTGGGAATATGTGACTCTTCCTAAAGGGAAAAAGACTATTGGATGTAAGTGGGTTTGCACAGTAAAACACAAAGCAGATGGATTAGTGAAAAGGTGTAAAGCCAGATCGGTAGCCAAAGGTTTCACTCAAACCTATGGTATTGATTACCAAGAAAGCTTCGCGTCAGTGGCCAAGATGAATTCTATTAGAGTCTTGCTCTCATTAGCAGCCAATTTAGGATGGTCTCTTCAACTACTGGATGTGAAGAATGCCTTCTTGCATGGTGACTTGGAAGAAGAAGTATAAATGGATATTCCTCCAGGTTTTCCTCCTATGGGTTCTGATGGGAAGGTGTGTAAATTAAAAAAGGCTCTCTATGGCTTGAAGCAATCTCCTATAGTCTAGTTTGAGAGATTTAGTAAAGTTGTGCAAAAGGATGGATATAAGCAGAGTCAAGCTAAGTACACTCTCTTCATCAAACGTAACCAAGGGAAGATAACTATACTCATAGTCTATGTGGATGATATAGTTGTAACCGGGAATGATGATGTAGAGATACAAGCATTGAACTCCTTCCTGGCTCAAGCGTTTGAGATGAAAGATTTGGGTACCTTAAGGTACTTTCTTGGGATAGAGGTTGCAAGATCTAAGAAAGGGATCTTTATCTCCAGCGAAAGTATGTGTTGGATTTGTTAAAGGAGACTGGATTGCTAGGGTTTAAGCCTTGTGATACTCCAATTGAGCCAAATCACAAACTTGATGAAGACAGCAATGGTACAGTTATTGATATAAACAGATATCAGAGACTTGTGGGCAAACTTATTTATCTTTCTCACACCAGACCAGATATTGCCTGTGCAGTAAGTGTGGTCAGTCAATTCATGCATTCTCCTAGGTCCTCTCATGTAGAGGCGGTCTTTAGAATCCTTCGTTACTTAAAGTCATATCGTGGGAGAGGCCTACTATTCTCCAAACATAATCATTTGGAGTTGGAATCATATACAGATGCAGATTGGGCAGGATCAGTTCATGATAGAAGGTCCACGTCTGGGTATTGCGCCTTTGTTGGAGGCAACTTCGTGACTTGGCATAGTAAAAAGCAATCAGTTGTTGCTAGATCCAGTGCTGAGGCAGAGTTCAGAGATATGGCACACGGGGTGTCTGAACTTTTGTGGCTAAAGATTATGATGAAAGAGTTTGGTTTTGATTCAAGTGAATCAATGAGACAATTGTGACAACAAAGCGGCCATTAGCATTGCCCATAATCTAGTTCACCACGATCGAACTAAGCATATTGAAGTGGATAGGCATTTTATTAAAGAGAAGCTAAATCTCAGGGATTATTTGTACTCCATTTGTGAAGAGTGGGGAGCTGGCTGATATTTTGACTAAAGGAGTGTCAAGTAAGACTTTCATGAAAATTTGTGCAAGCTGGGCATGTGCAATATTTATGCACCAGCTTGAGGGGGAGTGTTAGAATAGGAATATTTTATGTTTATTCCCCCCTAATGGCATTATTGTAATATTATCATATTTTAATAATATAAGCATGAAAGGTATAGGGTTGAGACACACTCTTTTTCTGCCAAACTATTATTCTCTCTTCTTTCTTTTTCTTTTCTTTTCTTTCTTTTCAAACCCCAGAAGTTTACATTTCAACTGAAGGAGCGGACATCATTAAAGATTATAGGCCAATTAGCTTAGTGGGAAGCCCACCCTGCTACATGACTGATCTTTCACTTGAAAACTCCTAATTTCTTCTACATTACTTTGGACAAGGATCTTTTAGTTGCAAATTGCATTGAGTTGATAGGGGTAGAAGAGTTTGGATCCTAAATTTAGAAGGAATTTTTATGATTGGGAACTAGAGGATGTAAATGAGTTGATGAATTATTTGTGCAAAGTGGACTTTTGGGAGGGGAGGGTGAATGAGATAAAATGTAAGGGGAGTGGAGATGGATTTTTCAGTTCGTTCATTTTCAAGGAAGTTGGTGAATGGGAAGAACTCTTCTTTCCCTTGGCGGCTCATTTAGAAGTCTAGAGTTCCTACAAAAGTTGTTTTCTTTTGCTTGGGAAGCAATCCTTATCAAGGATCAAAATATCGTTTCGATGTATAGTTTCGGTCTGTCCGGAAACGGAAACGTTTCGGAAACATAATGGAAATGGAGAAAAAATTGGAAACATGTGAAAAAATAACTTTAAATTTATTTATTTATACAGATAAGTCTATTTATTGAATATTTGTGCATGTTTTTAGGCATATACATCATATTCATGATAAATAATACTAATTCATGATAAATGACATAATAGATATATACTATGTAATATCCACGAATTAGATAATTTGACACAAATTACATATAAAATAAAAAGTAAAACAAATAGCGATTTAAACCTATTATAATTAGTAACTTAGTATTAAAATAGTTGTTTCTCTACACTTTATTTCTCCTATTACTTTTCTATTATTTTAGGAAAAATAATAGAAATATATCTTCTTGTAATTTTGAGTCTTAATCTTTGAAAAATAAATGGATATTATTTTTTTACTAATTTCTAGAATTATTGTTGATATAAAAGAAATGTTTCCTCTGATTCGGTATGTTTCCCCTAGTTTCGGTATGTTTCCGCGGAAACAATTTTGCTTCTATGGAAACATGTGAATTTCGATATTCTACTCGTGTTTCGTTTCGGTTCCCTAAGAAACGGAAACGTTTCGGCTGTTTCGATGGAAAAGAAACGAAACTTTGATCCTTGATCCTTATAGCAGATAATCTTAAAAGGAGAGGTTACCATATTCCAAGTCGATGCTACTTGTACAATGAGGAGGAAGAGTCAGTTAACCACCTCCTTTTGCATTGTAAGATTGCCCGAGATATGTGGAGCTTGTTATTTGCCATTTTTGGTTGTTGTTAGGTTATGTCTGCCAAAATCAAGTAACTTTTTTTGGGGTGGATAGGTTCAAGAATTAAAAAGGAAGTGAAAGTAGCAAGGAGAATGGCTCCACTCCAATTTGCCTTATTTGGTGCCTTTGGCGAGAGAGGAATAGAAGTGTTTTTTATGGAGAAGTGACCCCGCTTGGAAGATGAAAGATGCTTTTTTGAAAACTTTTTCTTTTGGATTAAAGAAGAATATCTTATGTATTTAGATAGGTTTTTTAAATTTTTTGGGGGATTTTAGGCTTTAATGAATGTAGCCGATCCCTTTCTTTTGTATATTTGGATTTTCCGTTCTCGGGCTCCCTGTAATTAATTCAATTTACATTTACCTATCAAAAAAACAACATTATCTAGGCAACTAACACAAATTTCAAACAAAGAAAAGGAAGAACCAAGGTAACACAATCTTTTTTCTTTTTTTTTGATAAGTAAGATTGTATATATAAAGGTTGCCCAAGAAGGGCAACAAGGGCAAAAACTCCCAAAAGAAAACAACTGACCTACATCTGACTAAGACTGTTAAGAGAACCCAAAAAATCTACAAAAGTAAGGACATTTACAGGAAAGGCCTCTTTAACCCAAAAAAATAACAAACGTAGAAAGACATCTTTAAAATAAGGCAATGAAAGCTCTCGGTCTTCAAAAACACGGCTATTACGTTCTCTCCAAATGCACCACAATAGACAGATTGGAGCAAGTCTCCAAATACGCCTAGACTCTGAAGGAATCTTACACCCTGCCCAGGCTAACATGAGATCTTTGACAGAGCCTGGCATAACCCAAGAGATGCCGAACAAGTCAAAGATCAGATTCCAGCAGCTCCAAGAGAGATGGCAATGGATGAGGACGTGATTCATCCTTTCCTCATCATTCTTACAAAAATAGCATCTGCTAGCCAACGAAAAACCTCTCTTCTTCAAATTATCTGCAGTAGAGATGGCTTTCCAAGACGCCTCCCAAACAAAAAAGGAAGCTTTTAGGGGGGCTTTTGAATGCCAAATAAGCTTCCAGGGAAAGACTGAGATATCAGAGTCGCACAAGCTTTTGTAGAAGGAGCTAACAGAGAAAGACTTCTTATTCGGCGTCCAAACCCTCTTATCCTCCATACCACCCCTAACCCGGGTCGTGTTGATGCGACAAAGGAAAGAGCTCACCTCCTCAAGCTCCCAGTCATGGAAATCCCTCCTAAAGCGAGGGGTCCATATAAGCTGATCCCCGATACTCTCCATGTACTCACTGGCCCAAGCCTCCTTATTGCAAGCAAGATTGTATACCATGGGGAATTTCATCTTCAGCGCCTCATTCCCAATCCATACATCATCCCAAAACTTCACCCTGGAGCCGGTCCCAATAAGAAAACTACATCTGTCCTTGAGACTCCTCCAGTCCACCCTAATGTAACCCCATAAACCGCAACCCTTCGGGCCCTCCACCTCTCCCGAGCACCAGCCCCCATAATCACTCCCGTACTTGGAGACAATGATCTTCCTCCAAAGCAGCCCATCATTAACCCCAAAATTCCAAAGCCATTTACCAAGAAGGGCTTTATTGAAGATTCTCAAATCCTTCACCCCTAAACCGCCCTGAGATAATGGCCTCTTGACATTCTCCCAAGCAACAAGATGCAGCTTCCTACGGTCTCCCTCATGGCCCCATAAGAAGTCACGTTGCAACTTCTCTAATCTTCTGCTAACTGTCTTTGGGATACGGAAAAGGGACATGAAATAAGTTGGAAGATTCCCCAAAGAGCTCTTCAGAAGAGTGAGCCGACCTCCCTTAGAGAGAAGATGTCCTTTCCAGCCTGCAAGCTTGCTTTGAAACCTGCTAACCACAGGATCCCAGACCCCAATAGATCTCGCTGAAGCTCCCAACGGAAGACCCAAGTAAACTAGAGGGAGGAAGGCCACCTTGCAGCCCAAAGCATTAGCTAACATATCCAAACCTTGGACCGGCCCAATCGGAGTAATACTGCTCTTGTCCAGATTGATCCGCAAACCAGAAATCGCTTCGAAGCACACTAAAATACAACGAATAAAGCGAAGTTGACGAACTGAGGGGCCGCAAAAAATGATAGTATCATCCGCAAACAGAAGATGGGAAATGGCAGGGCCTCCTCTCCTTCTGATCCCCAAATGAAAACCACTAATGAGGCCAACTTCTTCAGCTCGAAACATGAAGCGACTCAGCGCCTCCATAGCAATCACGAAGAGGAAAGGAGATAAGGGATCCCCTTGTCTTAGACCTCGGGAAGAGCGAAAAAAACCTGCGGGGGAGCCATTCACAAGAACAGAAAAAGAGACTGTGGAAATACAGGTTTGGATCCACCTCCTCCATTTGACCCCAAACCCCATCTTTGCTAACATGCCCATCAAGAAACTCCAATTAACGTGGTCAAAGGCTTTCTCAATGTCTAGCTTACACACCAACCCTTTCACCTTTTGCTTCAGCCTAGAATCAATGCATTCGTTAGCTATAAGAGCCGCATCCAGGATTTGACGGCCCTCCACAAAAGCGTTTTGGCTAGGAGAGATAATGGAGCCCATAACCTTTTTAAGCCGAAAGGAAAGGACCTTAGCAATTAGCTTGTAGACACTGCTCACAAGACTGATCGGGCAGAAGTCCTTGATGCTACTAGCCCCCTCCTTCTTAGGGATGAGAGCTATGAACGTGGCGTTGAGACTTCTTTCAAAGCCTCCCTCCCTGTGGAAGTCCTCAAAGACTGCCATAACATCCACTTTCAAGACGTCCCAGCAAGCTTTGAAGAAAGCCATAGTGAACCCATCAGGGCCCGAGGCTTTATCACCATTGCACGCCTCCAAAGCCCTCACCACTTCCTCTTCCGAAAAAGGAATTTTCAGATTCAAGGCCTCATCACCGTTCAAACTATTCAAAAGAATATCCTCCACCCCTGGCCTCCATCTGCACGGCTCTGAGTAAAGGCTAGAGTAGAACTCAGCAATACCCCTCCTGATAGGTTCCTCCTCACTAATAACCTAATCATTGATAACAATAGAGGAGATTTTGCTCTTTCTGAAGTGAGAAGAGGCCGTTCTATGAAAAAATTTGGTGTTGCGGTCACCTGCCTGAAGCCAAATAGCACGGGACTTCTGTCTCCAAGAGATTTCTTCCAGTTTGAAAACCTGACCAATCTGACCCTTTAAACCATCTCTCTCTGACCTCTGCTCATCTGAGAGTGAACCCTGCTGCTCTAACTTATCAAGATCCATGAGAGTCATCATCAGAGACTGCTTCCTTTCCTGAATAGAACCAAAGACCCTACGATTCCATCTTTTGAGGTCTTCTTTAAGAAGTCTCAACTTTTTGGCAAGGCAAAAGCTAGAAGTCCCTACCACAACATAAGAATTCCACCAAGAACGCACCAAATCCTCAAAGCCTTCATGTTCTAACCACATATTTTCAAATCTGAAAGGACTCTTACCAGCTCTAAAACCCCCACATTGAAGAATAATAGGATGGTGATCCGAACATGGACGGGGAAGACATTTCTGAGAGATGCCTGGGAAATCATCCTCCCAATTACATGACACCAAAAATCTATCCAGCCGGGACATAGCCAAATGATCCCCTCCTCGGGACCAAGTGTAAATCCCCTCCTCCATAGGTAAGTCCATCAAACTTTGAGAATTGATGAACTTATTAAAATTTCTCATTGCCAAAGTCAATCTCCCTCCTCCCGATCTTTCATCGGGGCTCCGCACAACATTGAAGTCCCCCCCAAGGCACCAAGGGACATCCCAAGAGGAGATCGACGTCTGCAATTCGTTCCAAAAAGAATTTCTAGCACCATCCACTACCGGCCCATAAACCCCGCAAAAACCCCACACCAAAGAATTGGAACTCAGCTGAAACTTACACGAAATAGAGAACTCTCCCATTCTATGCTCCAAGCAGTTGACCAAACGGGAGTCCCAAGCCATTAAAATACCTCCCGCGGTGCCTTGAGCATCCAAAACAGTCCACCTAACCCAACGAGAACCCCAAATAGAACGGACAACACACCTCGAAATACTCGCCATTTTTGTTTCCTGAAGGCAGATGATAGCAGGCTTCCAAGCCTGCAACAAGCCCTTTATAACAGCACGTTTATCCGGATCATTTAACCCTCTCACGTTCCATGAAAGAATTTTAAGATTCATAGAGACAAGAAAGGTTAGAAACTCTCCGTGCCTTCCACCAAGGCCTCTACCGAATTACTGCCCCCATAATTAATCGAACACGACAACTCTTTCAAAACTCTTTTCATTCTCTTCGCAGATTTTTCTTCCTTTTCTTTCTTTGTACTTCCATTACTGGAGCACTGTCTGGGCATAGAGTTACGCAGCATAATTTCTCTGAACAGATCCATCAAGCGATCTTCAAAGCCTGCACATGTGACACCCAAAATCTTACTGACCTTTCCTAATTTTCTCAGCACCCACCCTTCTGTTAACTGTTGCTGCGGACATATGAAATCAGCCTCTGGAATCAGAGGGTTGTCCGGCAAAATTACAGCAAGGGGATTGTAATCCTCCATATTCAGAACTGTTTCCTCTTGCCGCACCACCATTGTGTTCCCCTGATCAGTGGGCTTATCCTGAGCTGACAGCAGCTCCAGCTTTGCTGCAAAGGAACATTCAGCTCCCCAATTGTTTGGGCAGGCTTCTTTACAATAGCTTGATTCCATATATTGAAGGAACTCCCTTTCGTCTAACATATCACTATGATCAAAGTCGATTCCTTCGGAGATGTCATCGACTGGCACTGTCGCTGCCTGAAACTCTTCTTTTTCCTTTCCTTTTTCGCGCCCCACCGAGAGCTTCTTAATTCCCCCTTCATTGGCTGCAGTGACTCCCCTGTCTGTAATAGCATCAGCTTTCACTGCTTTGCCCCTTCGTTCATAAGCCTGAGAAACAGACTGCCTTATATTAGATTTGGCCTTGTAAAACTGGCGCCCCGAACGGGGCCTGCCCTTAATGGCCTGGGCCGTCCTCTCCTCCACCTGCCGGATGCTTTCTCTTTGGGCCTGAAAAGAGTTCCGATTGTGGCCATTAAAAGAGAAGCCATTTTGGGCCTTAAAAGAGTTCCGCTTGTGGGCTTTAAAAGGGAGACCATTTTGGGCCTTAAAAGAATCCGATATTTGTTGCCCTTGGGGATGGGGCTCGGGCCTTCCCCTATGTCCCAGACCATTACTAAACTTTTGGATATGGCCCGAACCATTAAATCCATTTCCATTAGTTATATTTGACCCATAGCCCATTTCTCTCGGATCTTCGAGAACCATCGAGGCTCTTCTCCTAGGATTACGAATCTCATGCGATTCGAAATTTGAAATGTCTCTGTGAGAGAAGAAGGCAGCCGTCCGGTGGTCGCCACGTGGAACACCCCTGACATTGGTACGGAGCCTCTGACGCGCCCTTGGCGCGTGTGCTCCCGAAGCAGCTTCTCCGTCTGAACTCCTCCCCTCTGCAACCGCCGACCGGTGATATTCATTCACAAGACATGTGGTTCCTGCTTCCGACCAAATCGGAATATCGAAGAACCATTTGCCACACTTGATTCGCAAGGAAGCAGGGATCTCTGTCTTTCTTCCTCTGACTAACATTCTCGCCCAACGGAGATGCCGTCGTTCTGCAGTGTCCCCGTCCAGAGTCACGAAACTTCCACAACGATCCCCCAGTGCGCGAAAAACTTCATTGCTCCACAGGAAGACTGGAACTCCCATGAATCTGATCCAGGTTAGACCAATTTCGTCCGTGCTCGAACAACATCCTGAAGGAGTCCACGGTTGCAGCGTCACTGACAAACCTTCAAAAACCCAGGTCCTCTGATGAAGGATCCTACTGGCTTCCCCTTCTGACGGAAGTTCGAAGAGGAACCATGCTCCATTCATGTCAAAGACTTTCAGACCAACCTGTATCCCACAGTTCTTTAATGCCCATCGTTGGATCTTCGCTCGGTCGGGGACTGGAGTATTGAAGTCGCCAAATCTTCCGATTAAACAACGACGGAGATGGTTGAGACGACTTCCGCAGGACCCCCAGTGAACCTCTAAATCGACCCTGTCATTAGCAGGCCTCTGTTCCACCATCACCGGATCTGTTGGCCAGTCGAGGATTCTGCTTACGTCCAGGAAAGACTTCTTCTGAAGCGGAGTTGGGCTCCTTGAAGCTAATCCTATCGAACGGAAAGCCTGGGCATAGATTGACCATCCACCGCTTGTCTGATCTTCAGGTAAGAACAAGACTTGAATGCCCCGGTGAGATCGACCTTCAACCCTCATGAAATTCCCCCGATTATTTGAACCTTTCCAAAGGATTAAGCTTCTCGCACGTCCATGCAGCCCTAGGGGAAAGACCACTCGTCGATTTCCTGAACTGAAATTCTCTAAGGAGTTATGTTTAATTGGATTTCCTTCAACTGTTATTGTAGGGGGGAACCCCATTGGATCTATTATTTACCATAAAATGAGCTGCTAACACTAGTCTAAATCATGTTATCCATTAATTCAATTTACATTTACCTATCAAAAAAACAACATTATCTAGGCAACTAACACAAATTTCAAACAAAGAAAAGGAAGAACCAAGGTAACACGATCTTATGTTTAATTGGATTTCCTTTAACTGTTATTGTAGGGGGGAACCCCATTGGATCTATTATTTACCAAAAAATGAGCTGCTAACACTAGTCTAAATCATGTTATCCATGATTAATCATGAACAGTTAAAGCACTGACAGAAAAAACCCCGAGGAAAAAGGGTAGAAGTACATAAAAGCTTAAACAATTAATCCATAACTTCTAAACATTTTTAGGGGATTTGCATAACTGATTACTGACTCTCGCTTGGATCAGAGCCTAATGGTTTCGTTATGTCATCAAAACTAAGAGCACATTACATCTTTAGTTAAGATTCTGAGCTACTGGAAGATACAAAGAAACATGACTAAGTACTTGGTGGAAGCGGAGTCTGCAGACAGGTGAATTAAGTTAATTAATGTCATTGATGAGTTGTCCCAATTATCAAAAGATATCTTCACATATAGCTCATGATACTTGTTGGTTAATACTTAATACATAGCATGATCAAAGAACATGTAATGATATCCTAAATTACTGAGTACAGAAACTGTAATATTCCAAATAATAGTTCAAGAAAATCAATAATAAGATTCTGTGAACTAGCATATAATAACGCTTACTAAAAAGAAAAAGGAAAGCATATAATCACTACTTTGGAATAATTCAATTTCAATTTTCTAATTTAAATTTCTTGGGTAAATAGGAAATGGAAGAACATAGGAAATGCAACAGCATTAATGCTTCAAGTGTCAGGTCCAGGGTTTAATACCAGGGAAAGGCAGCAGTCGGTAAGCTTTAAGCCGCCAAGAAGTTAAGTGGGTTTGGGTGTACACTAGCTGATGGATTAATAAAGGATATTCTGCATTTTAAGGTTGTCAAAGGCTACAGAATTGTATCACTGTTCCAAATTCACAAACTTGGGTAGCAAACTCCTTCCAGGGTACTGTTTAAACAGCAGTACTTTGTTGCAGGGTCGTGAAGTTTGTCATTCTAAATAAGAAGGCTACAGTAGACAGCAAAATATCTCATCACAAATTACAATTGGGAAAAATAGAAGAAGAAAAAAAATGACACGCATATAGTCAAAAGGGAGTAAACTGAACACTAAAGGTGAAACTAGAAATTTACCTTCTCACATTGCAGTTTCCTTCGTAAGTAAAGTTTCACCATCAGACGTACGGAAGGTGTAAGGTTTTTTATCCTGTCCTTGTCAAGTTTTGAGAGAGCTTGACACTCAAGACGATGCAACTTCCAATCTGACTTCTGAAAATGATTAGAACATGCAAGCAGTTATGATTAACTTCTAAACTATTGTTGTATAGAGCATCTAGTCAGCAGTCAGCCCTATGGCATTAAAACTTATTTAACTTCTTTTTTTCTTTAGAAATTAGAAATTAATTTGTTGCCCCTAAGTCCTATCAAAGAAGAATTGACTCATTTTGGCATAAGAGAAAGGATATCAAACTAATTTATGAACCTCATGCACAAAAGAAAGATGTAACCTAAGAAGCACGGACACAAACATAGATACGACACGGACATGCGGACACGACATTTTTAAAAAATGTAGACCACAGATACATAAGGGACAAGTTGAATATATATATACATATTTTATTACTTATCAAAAACTATATATATATATATATATAGATACATATTTTATTTTTTATATGACCACATAATTAAAACCTAAAATTATTTCAATTAAAATTGACATAAAAACACACAAATCATAAAAAATATTATTAAAATATTAAAATAACAAAGCATTAAATAAAAATTCAAGAAATTCTTCATTTAATCATCAACATCCATGATTCAAGTTTCTAAAAAAACTTACTAACTATTACATAGAACATATATATGTATGCATATAACCCAAAAAAAATAACAGAAGAAAAGAGGGGGAAAAAAACAGAAAATGTGTCTGGTATGTGTTCGAAATTCCAAGAAAAAAATTTTTGACACTCTTTTTTCACATGTCCAGGAATGTCCATATCCGACATGTAAACGACACAGATACGTAAGCCAAAACAGAGTGTCCATGCTTCATAGGATGTAACATAGTAAAAAGAAAGAAAAATATCACCACTTTATGGAAATTTTCTTTGTATTATATATTTTAAGTCAAAAGACAATTAATAATAAATGTACACCACAAACAGCTGAAACTACAATCTTTAGTTGGAATTCTGGACTATACCCAATCTATCTGAGTAACAAAGGACAAGTAAAATATAACAATCATGTGTCTGAACATGATAATATATAATATATCTCCATTTTATACCTGGCACGTGCTCCCGCAGTACCAAACAATCTGACAAGCTGAGCACTTCTTAAGGTTACTTGATGTGAAACACCCATCACATCTTGTGTCAACAGAAGTTTTGTTTGGTACAGAGACATAAGGTTCTTCACTTAAAATCACATCTCCTGCAATATAGAAGCTGCATTACTGTTATGTTTTTTTTTTTTTTTGTGGGGATGGGAGGGAAGAAAAAGAAAAAGATAAATGATTCAGTATAGAAAATTATAGCTGTAATGTGATGTTGCTCTAATGCTGCTGTTACTTTGAGCCAATTTGAGCTGATCTTTTGCAGATTTTTTTTGAAAGTTTACTTTCTCATTTTAGTTTTTTAGCTCAAGCTGACTCAAACTGAGAAGGTTAACATAACAATCTTTGAAGAATTATCTATCCTGAGTTTCAAGTTAATGATGTCATGGTACTACTTTCTGCTACAATAAATTTAATAAAATTACTAAACGAAAACGTGTATACAATTTTTGGGATTCCACCCAACTTTTAATGAAGTAAACACAGCCAAGACCAATCCAACATAATTTAGAAATGCATGATTTATTTCCAGAGTATCAACAATATTTTAAATATCTCATACATCATTAAACATATTCCAGAACTAGTCCAAATAATTCTAAAATATAAACATGCTCTCTCTCTCTCTTCCTCTCTCTCATAAATATGTTTTCTCCTTTGAATAAAAAGTTCATGGCGATCTTATTATCACTTTGGAAGTAAGTAGAGCAGTATGGGAAACACCATAGACATTTAAGTGTACATAAAGGAAGGAGATCTTATGGCATAAGTGTATAATTGGGTTCTTAATTGAGAGAAGAGATTAATTTGTGGACAACGGGTTCAAAGATAATGCACAGTTATAAACCATTAAGAAATGGGTTCGAAGATAATGCACAGGAATGAACCACTAAGAACCAGGATTGACATTGACAATAACTACTGCAAAAAAACATGATTTATAATCTAAAAACAGAGCTGAAACTTCTGTTATTTCCTAGACAAAATATATATAGGTGTGTGTGTGTGTGCAGTGAAAATGTACATTTTTTAAAGAACCAATGCATCAGGCATGTGCTGATAGAGGAGTATTCAACCACAACAAAAAAATATTCCTATTCTTGACATGTATTCGCCATTTAGGACAGACCATTATGCACAAGGACAGGACATATTATGGGCACTGATACTGTTCTCGGTACATGGGCATCAAGCGTTGAAATAAGAAAAAGAGAAAAGAAAGTCATCTCTCGGGTAAAGCTTCACAAATATTTTTGCCACTAGACCTGCTTTTGTTCCACATGCCAAACCGACACAGACAGAGCTGAGTGCAGATATGTGTGGCTTATGTCACAGCCATATCTATTTTTTTTCTCATATATTTCCATTGGTATGCTTGCATTCTTTTGACTGTTTAGCTCACTAACATGTGACACCCATGATGCAGTTCATTTTTAATTTAAAGTTGCTGTGTTCAGATCATTTGTCAAGGGTCAACATTCACGAAAACAAAACAAGTTTTCTAGTTATTGAAGATCTGATGTAGAAGCCACAAATCCAGTGATACAGATGCCTCTAAATGCAAGGGTTAGGGTCAATCATGTTTGCTAGTTAAGAATCGTTTGGTATCAATTTTAAGAAAGATACGTAACCCACCCACCCAGCCCCAAAAAAAAGAATAATAAATAAAGCATTCAAGGAAAATTGATTCGATGGCCTTTAACATTCTTAATGATTTTTTGGGGCACATATCCTTGGAATTATTCTTTCACGCATGCAAATATACTTCAAGACCATGAACTATTTTCCATTTAAAAGAAAAACACCCTGGTAGTCTTTCCTAAATCACAGATTCTATCTTATAAAACCAAGACTGCAACAATGAACAAGAAGAAAAAGGAAAAGGAAAAGGAAAAAAGACAGAATGAAAGAAGAAAAAGTATTGGCATAGCACAAGTGCTATCATTTATAAAAGGTCTTTCTCTGCTTGGATTGAAGGATTTGGAAAGAAAGGAGAGGAAAGGGGAAGGAAGGAGAGCTAGTTCCTGCTTGGTTTAAAATTAGAGAAGGAAAGGAAAGGGGATGGAGGAAAATGGGAGGATTTCTTAACCCTTATTTCATCCAATTTGCTCTCCTCCCAAAAGTGGGGAGGAGATGGAGGGAAAGGAAAGAATCTTCTAATGAATTTTTTATAATACCGATTCTAACCTTAAAATGATAGATGAAAAAATAAAAAAGACACCTCAATCTTACGACATAATAGTAAAAAAGTAGATAATCATTTTCTTTCCTTACTTTCTTCTATTGTTCCCAAGTAAGATGAGAGAGTACACTTTCCTTTACCTCATTTGTTATCCAAGCATAAAGGAGGGATTACACTCTCATCTCATCTCCTCTCCCCTCCCCTCCTTCCCCTCCTACTTATCCAAGCATAGTTAAGATGAGTAAAATAGCCTAGGTATATGTGTAGTGCTAGTGAATACTTGAAAGTTGAGATGAACATGACACTGAAATTTTCTGCTTTTAAAGTGAACTAAATCAATAACTATTCAATTAAATTCTGTAGTTATAACCAAAATTGGTGCGGAAAGCAATTCCTCCGTCAGCATTTCAACCACAATAGTTTCACCGTGTCGTGAAACTTCAAAGCTGTTTAAAAGATCAGAAGATCATCTACATCTAATCGTTGCTATCATATCAATCTTTTTTTTGGGTAGTTTCTCTCATATCAATCATTACATAATCTGAAACATATATCTATATTGATATATAAATCCCTTGAGAAACAATGGCTCTTTCAATTAAAAATTGACCCAGTTTGATCCTGTTTTAGTAATTCACAAACTCGACCAAGTGCAAAACCCAGTCTTTAGGAGTATTATCTGCTAAAGTGCCGAAGGAAACAATGACTCTACACACACAAGATATATACATGTAGAGAGAGAAACCTGGAGAGAAGTCCCTGGTGGAGACGAGACAACGGCCTTTCTCTGTTAGAGTTGAAACAGTTAAACCTCGATCTGACAGTGCTTTCTGCAAAACCTCCATGAACGGTCACAGTACCTAGCAAACTCTAGAACGTAGGGCCAAATTTCACAATTATCAAACCCAGATTTAATTAGTCCTAACGTCACAGGACTCTCCCATGAGTATCGTCACAGACGACTTTATCATCCTGCGATTTCAGTAAAAAGAAAGGGCCCCACAAACATCACATGCTATCTGTAAAACCAACGGCACTGATCGTGTCCGTGAAGATAAAAAGTTGCTTACTCATGTGATGATAACTGGGTCATTCAAATTGTGTTCTCCGTCCGAGGCGCTCCGGTGTCTTTCAGGTTTCAGCTTAACAACTCACGGAAGGTAGCGGCGAAAGGCAGAATTTTTGACCTGAAGAACGTAATTTAAAAATATATTTTTCGGACCCAGGTTGGTTTCAACTTATTTTTCGGACCCATGTCTTTTTCAAAAGCGTCTAAATCTAAGATACTTCTATAATTTTTTTCAGCACAAAAGCAGAGAAAAGATGTACGCCTTTGAAGGGCGGAGCAAATTCCTACGCCTTTGAAAGGCGGAGGAGACTCCTACGCCTTTCAAAGGCGTAGCAAATTTCTCCGACTTTTACTAGATATAGCCCATTTGAGAAGCGTCCTTGGTCATTACGACTTTGCTGCAACAGAAAAACCCTAGCCGCCGTTCGTCACCATCGCTCGCAGCCGCCGCCGTCGCCATCGCTCGCCGCCGTCGCGTTGCTGTACGTACATCTCTAACTTCCGCCCTTTTTTATTTTTCTCCCATCTTATTATCTTGTTTCAACCTTGATGTTGTATCAATCGTTGTATAAATTGCTTTGTTAGTCCTGGAAGGAAAGGATGAGATGATGAGATGCTTTTTATATTTCTTTCTTCATATCTGATCAACTCGACAGTATCTTTTGGGGACTTTGGTGGATCTGAGATGATGAGATGCTTTTTCTGTTAATAATAGTGCTTTGCACTGTTTTATGTTTCAAGTCCTTGCATTACGTTGGCTCTTTGTACATTAATTTCCCAATATCTATAAAATGAATGATGATTAACACTTAGATAAGTATGTATATCAATGTGAATATAGTGTTCTGAATTGTTGTACATATAGATTTGTATGATAGTGTATATAAATAAGTGATAATATTTATACAGTCTATTTCCTATAAATAAGTAATAAGATTTTTAAATCAGCAAATTATTGATTGATTTATATTTATTTTCAATATTTGTTGGAAAAGTACGTAAATCAGTAAATTTTTTTAGTAGCAGGAAAGCTAAGTTATAATGGATATCATGTGAAATTATTAGTAGTGTGAACTTTTTCTCTCCAATTAGTATCTATACAGTTACTGAATTCGATCCCTCTCTATTAATTTTATTTGTTTAAAAAAATTGTGTTGTGTCATCATTAATAAATAAAAAATTAAAACATACCAGTACATAATAAATCATACTCAGCGAATAATTTTGGAAAAAGTAAAATTAATTAGAAAATTATCATATTATTTTAATATTAGGATGATAAAATAATAGAAAAAAAATTAGAACTAATAAAGTTGAGTTTAATGGAAGAGAGTCAAACCCATTATTTAGGGAACAAGATGGACATCATATTACTATAAAATTGACAAATAACTATAAAATTCAATTTAATTAGTCAAAATCCAATCATTTTTTTTAAATCTTTTTTCTAATCTAGTCAAGGTTCAATTAAATCATGAAATCATTAGAGAAAAGAAAACTACATGAAGTTAAAATTGAGGTCAAATTGAGATTTCATGGCTCAGAATTAGGCCATAAAGAATTATAAACTCACCATGCAACTTCACAAACTGAAAACCATGCTTATACATATAGAATTAATCTACCAATTAGAAAACTGAGTTGCAGTATGAAAAACAACAGAATTTTTAATTATCTTGTATATCACTTTTAATTTGCTAAGTTAAAAGTGACCCCATTGAACTAAAATGAATTTTGTCAGTTTGCTTTTGGATTTTGCTATTTTAAGAACTGAGATCAGTTCTGTTCTGGTTGAGTGCAAAAAACTAATCAGGATTCGGGACTGAGTTGCACCCCTTCAATCGTATTGATTGCCTCCTCATCCTTCCATAAGTCAATGTTATTAATTCAGTCTTCATTATCTCCACACACACACACTCTTGATTAAGGTGTTAAATTTTTTTATAAGGAGTAAGTATTCAATTTTGTTTCTATGTGAGGTCCTTCGATGGAAGAAGACATTTCAAATTTAAGGAGAACTTAATAATAATTTGAAAACACAAAAAAAAAAATACTTATCAACAAAAAAGTTATAACACAAAAATGCCAGGAGACATAATAAAAAAAAAATAGAAAATAAAAATTTAGTTGGATATCACTCAAGTGTCCAACCTAAATTTAGTTGGATTGTTTTCTGGCTATGTTGAAGGATGGAATATATTACATTATGGTGATCAGATGGGCTCAAACCTAGTTAACTTGATAACTTGAAAATTTTTGAAACTTAAAACATGAATGTAATCAAAGAGTACAAACTTTAAATTCCCACTTTTTATTTTCTAAGAAATTTTAGAAATAGGAGAAAAAAGAAGATCTGACAGTTACCAACTATTATTAAACCCCATATCAGAGCTGCAACCTCTCTACTTGGTGGAATGTATGGAACTGAATTAGAGTGGACCTTGACATCTATTCAATCTTTCTGAAACACCTCACATGCCCATTTAACTAGGTATATACAGGGAATCACTTGAAAAATAAGCCTGATATAACCACTGCCCATTTTCATGCTAAAAGGACAACATTCTAGAATTGAATAAAATTGGCACTCAGTGGAATAGGTGAGTACAATTAGGTAAACTTTTTCTTCCTTTTAAATGGGTTCCAAGTTGGCAGTCAGTAACACCTGCAGGGATCCCTATGAAAAATTCAAGTCAAATCCTTCTGAAATTCCTTGCAAAACTCACCAAAATCTGTATGCACAGAAATAGATAAAATAATTTGGAGGTTCTGGTGGGGTTACTCATAAGGGATTCTGGTTTGCGCATAAAAGCTTAAGACAGTCTTTGTAAACTAAAAGAAAATGGTGCATACTTAAGATTTTGAATTCATATGGAGAATGTGTGTTTAGTTTCCCTAATACCAGTTCATGGAAAAAATTTTTTTCCATACATAAGTTCTACTTTATGTTATTTTCTTGCATATTATGCTCCCGGTATTGTTGCCAATGTGAATCAAATTTTTTTCAGCTTTAATGACTTAGTTATTTTACTTTTTGTACTTATTTAACATATTTCTCTTAGTTAGATATGGATCAACGTAGAGATTTACCTGAGCCAGGCCCTAGCGATCCATCGGTGTTGTACTTTCAGCATCAGCATCGCTCGACCGCTATTTGGGACCGTCATGACTTGCCCTCATTGCATTGTCGGCGCATTGAGGCATCATTACGTAGAGTAGTACGTGTGTTAGACACACGGGTATTGCGATGTTTGATGAGGGCCGGGTTCTATGGGTTGTATCGGTTAGGGTTCATGGCGCTAGATTGGTCCCTCATCACTGCACTAGTCGAGCGGTGGAGAGTTGAGACTCACACATTCCATTTTCCTGTGGGTGAGGCGACTATTACACTACAGGATGTTTCATTATTACTTGGATTGCCGATTGATGGCGACGCCGTTACAAGTCAAGAGGTGCAGAAGCCTATTCCCGAGTGGCAGCAGTTGTGCCGCGACTTGCTCGGGATTGCTCCACCTGATTCAGCTTTTGATGGATCACGTCTTAGGCTGAGTGCATTGACGCGCCATTTATCTCAGCCGATCCCCAATGACGCTGACTAGAGATTTATCGAGGCGTATAGCAGGACCTACATTTTGGTTCAGCTAGGTGGGTGCCTTTTTGCAGACAAGTCATCCAGTAAGGTCAAGTTGACATTTTTACCACTACTGCGGGACCTTGACGCAGCGGGCAGGCTTAGCTGGGGTAGTGCAGCTTTAGCCTGTTTATACCGTGAGCTGTGTCTTGCTACTAGGGCCGAGGCATCATCTATTGCTGGCCCACTTGTTCTTCTACAGGTGCGAATTGTTAACATTATGTTTAACATTTTATGTTCAATATTTATAAAATGAATTAAAGGTGTCATCCCATTTATGTTGTTATACTTTATCCAGCTCTGGGCTTGGGAGCGACTTCGTCATGTTCGACTTGAGCGTCGCGATGTACACCCACGTGCACCATCCCCACCGATAGCTGCAGGCTTACCTGGTGCTCCCCTAGGTTGCAGGTATATAGTATGCTTTCAATTATTATACTTTATTTTTGTTGTATTGGATTACTTATTTTTTGACACGAGTAAAATTTAATTGAATATATAGTTTAGCTTACGTAAAATTTGTCAAGTATAGGTGGGATGTCCCTCACTACCATAAGGACACCCCTGCCTACAGTCTACGCCACTACCGAGACCAGCTAGACCAGATGAGGCCGGAGCATGTATGTACATGATTATGTCATATAACATGTGTACCTCAATTAAGATATAAAAAATGGTATTACTATTCAAACTGACAACATGTATTACATAATGTAGATGATCTGGGAGCCATATATTGCAGATGTCATGCAGTCATTGCCCGATTACTGCCTCCATGGTCAGGCGATTTGGGGAGCACGGGTGCCACTTATTTACTTTGCAGTTGTTGAGTGGCACTTCCCAAACCGCGTGCTACGGCAGTTTGGAGTAGTGCAGGGCATACCAGCTTCATGTGATTCTTCCCAGGAGCTACATCGTATCGACATGCGAGGGAGGCATGGATGTGATTGGTCGGATCATCACAGGGCATATATCGGCCAGTGGGACCACCGTCATGACCACGTCGTGTTTGGGGACGGTTTAGATAGAGGTACTGCTCAGTGTACCGATGCCTATATGCCCTGGTACACAGGGATTACACGGAGATTAATCGGGCCAGTTATTCAGATGCCAGCGGTTGGATTCCAACCCGTTGGCAGCATTCGACATCTCCTGGTATAATAAATATCTCTTCTAGAACTCACTCGTGACTTGCGCCTACTTCTTATTATTTATTGATGAATTTAATTTTCCAGGAGGATACAGTGACACGCATATCTCAGATTTCAGTTATCCCCGAGATTGGTGATACAGTTCATCAGGACTTATTCCATCTGGTCCGCCATATCCATGCCATGTCTGCAGCATGCTTGGCTGCTGTTGATGAGGATCGGCGAGTGCGTGACGGGGAGGGCCAGCAGTATGCACATTCAGCGCCATCAGCCAGTCACCATACTCAGCCACAGTCACAGGAGCCTAAAGACACGAGTTTTCCTTATTCTATGAGCACACCTGTGGCTGATCACCTGACTGGTTCACACCATTCCTCCCCTGTACTAGATCCGTTTTCCTCATACTACATCATGGAGCCTGATGATGTGCATGTTGGGGGTGATGATTGGGTGGAGGAGCCCGCTGGTGATGTTCCAGTGCCAGAGCCGGCACAACATGGGATGGAGACACAGTGTCTGACACAGGCTGCTGACATGGAGGTGCAGCCAGAAATGCAAGATGGTCGAAGTGATGTTATAGTGTACAGGAGACGACGGACTGCACGAGCCAGACCACGTGAGCATGGACGAGGTCACTGGCATACACAGATTGATGAGGGTTCGTCACAGTTGACTCAGGCCACGTTTCAGCCTCCACAAAGCAGACCAGTACGACAAAAGAAAAAACCAACATGTGGCACTTAATTGGTAGGGTATATTATATTTTTTTTGTTGATGATAACAGCTTGAGTACAAATTTGCCAGTGAAAAATGTGTTTGATTTCTTCGCTTCACTTCTTTTTTGTAGGAATAAGTGGAACTCTGTGAAGATAGTGTCCTATTACATCGAGGTAAGCATTGAAGTTTTCTTGGTTGCAGCTATATGCTTGCTTACACTTATGCACATGCACAAAATTAACTTTTGTTACAATTGATGTTTTGGATTTAAAATTTCTGAACTTCCATATCTTGCTCCAATTATTTCAACTTTCATTAGGCGCCAATATTTTAACATAATCAAGGTTTGTATTCTTACCAAACTATGAAATTCTTGTGGGGCCTCAGTAGGTTTTTTGTTGTTTCATCTAATTTTCCATCTATAACTTTCTATCTTTCTTTTTATTTTTTATTTTTATTATTTTTCTCATCTTATTGTGGTTGAAGAGGGTGCAGTAAATCTCTAAAAAATTTGAATGATATGACAAGGTGTGAGGGGCATCAGCTTCATCTTCAGCAAATCTCTAAATAATCTCATCTTATTGTGGTTCACGAACTGATATTTTTATTTTTGTAAGTGGTTCATTTATATGCATTTCATCTTCAGCAAATATTTTGTTATACTATGATGGATATGTGAGGGGCATCAGCTTTCTTGAATTTTCACAATAAAAATAAATAAACAAATAATCCTTTGGTTATAATTTTATTTTGCAAGATGAACCTTCATATAGAAGAACTGTTTATAAGCTCTCTTTTCTTCACTTTGGTTTCTGCTCTAATTTGTTATGACTGGAGTTTTCTTTTAAACTTATCCAATCAGGTATATAAAGAATGGACTGAAAGGGTGGAGCTGAAAGGGTCATCTGAATCTGTGGAACTTGTTACAGGGGCAACAATTCACACAAAGAATGGACTGTGGTGCAAATTGAAGAGGAGATCTGGTGTCCATGGAAACAATGTCAACAGAAAAGGTTATACAAGTTGAGAATAATTGTATATTAGGAACCACTTACTGTTACCAACAAAAAAAAAATTGAAAATGAAAAACTAGGAATAGAATTGCTTCAAGCAAACTTGGAAATGTGGCTTAATTATCATGGCTATGGTTCAGGTACAGGTCCGTAAGTCAGGTTTGCTGGAATGGGGCCATCCATCTCTCAGTTATATGGGTGGGTTTCAGGTTTGCAGTCATAGTCTTTTCAATGCAATTTCCCATCTTTTTCTTCTTAATTTCTCCCATACTTGCCAATTGGGTCTGAGAGATGACACTAATCTCTTCACAACATGTGAACTTTAGAAGATAATTGTAATATTTTGCTATTTGAAACAGACTAGGGGCCCAGAGAGTGCTAATTCTTTGACTATTTTGTGATGTGCTACCTGTAGCCCTTTGGTAGTTTAAGTATTTAATTTCTTGATAATTGTTTGTACATTGCTGTCTATTTTTCAGGGTTGATCCTTTTCTTTCTAATCCACATTGGTGCAGTGATGTTTAATTATTTGTTATATCATGATAATATGGGGAAAACTTTTATTTTTCCTGGAATAGATAGTGAGTCATCTCAGCAAATGCTCTAACATTGCAGATGAAGTTGTATTTACTTAATACACCTTTATTTCATCATTTTGCTATCTCACTCTGAAAAACTGATCAGGATTGATTACATGTTGGTCACACTTTTGCTATCTTTCCATGTGGATTCTCATACTTTGCTTGCAATGTCATATGCTCATAAGTCTTTAACGTCATATTTTGGGCACACAACTCATGAATTCTTATCTCCATTTACTTGGCTTCCAGGATGGCCTTTTTACTGAAATTTATTTACTGCACGAGTTGGGTTGAGAATGCATATCTTAGATATCTTCTAGCAGTTTATGCATTGATCAGTTTAGACTTTAGAGCAGATCCCTTCACTGATCTGGGGAAAACTTTTTTTAATTTATTCTAACTACAATCCATATTTTTTTTTTTTAACCAAAGAATGGAGTGAGATGAGGTAGCACCCAGTTTATCACCCAGTTTATCTCTGCTCTCCTTTATAACTTCCTTTTCCAACAGATTTGGCAAACTTGGTGAACATTGCTGCCATCAAGGCTGCTGTTGAAGGTGCTGAGAAGTTAACTGGAGCAGAGCTGGAGTTCGCAAAAGATCGGATATTTGCTTCTCCAAACCTATCAAATGTTAATGAAAAAATAACAGTTATAAAAACAGTACCAGTAAATGTCTTATTTGTGTTTTTTTTTTTCCATTGGATTCTTTGTCAGTTAATGTAAATTTGACAGTTATATATTGAATTTTCATTAGTAAGGTTGTTTTGAGGATTTGTGAATTTTGATTCAAAAATCAAACCATGAACCTTACCCACTTTCTGCCTGTCAGTTGCCTTTTACCATTGTGCTACAAACCAGTTTGATATTGCATGTGAAAGAACTGCCGGGAACTTGTGAATCAGATGACATCTATTAGAACTTTTGTCCTTGAACCAGGAGAGAAGATAAATAGATTGATAATAAACAATTGACCACCAAACCTGGTGTTCCCATTTTAAGAATTCACCATTTTTTTTATAATAATAATAATTAAAATCACTTTGAAGATATATATGAATAATAAAAATATTAAGAATAAAATATAAATATCTTAAATTAAAATCTTAAAATTTACTCTAATAAGAATAAACTAATTTAAAATATTAATTATCGATGCAATAAAGAAATAATAATAGTAGTGTTATCCTATCCAAAGGAAGAGTAAGAAAAAATTAGTTTGATTGCTAAGGAAAAATTCAGAAATGGTGATCTCATTTTTTTTAACTTTATTAAGTGTCCATTTAGGTGAATGGTAAAAACAAGTGTCCATTTACATGATATATCTAAAATTTGTAAACTAATATTTAATAAAAATTCAAACAAATATGTAATTATCTCAAAAACATAAAAATATTCAAAACAAACAGTGAAATCCGCCATCAAAAACAGCCTAAACTAATATTAGATATATAGCACAACTTGATTGCTTTGCACAGTATTAACTGCAACTCTGTTGTTCGTACACCGCCATTCAGGAGTACTCATTAGTCAGCAGCCAATCGCAACTTGAAAAAGCTTTGCACAGTATCTAGAATTTTCACCCGTATTCTTTCGTTGTGAAGTAAGTGGAGTGGTCTAAATGCTTAAGGGGGGGAGATACAGACTAAAAACCAAATGCTTCTCACCTTTTGATTCACACAAGCTTAGTAAAGTATAAAAGAATTTTGCTTTCACTCCCTCTTTAAGCTTTGCAGTTTTTCTAACATCTCATCAATTTTGTCTTCATCAACTCTGTCTTTAGTTGTAGAATTGTTTGACAATTGTTTCAATTGTGGGTGCATGTAAATCGCTTTTTGGGTATTAAGTTTCACCAAATGTGTTTGATTATCTTCTTTTTGTAGTGTATGCTCCACCAATTTATAAAAAACATCTTTACCTTTTTTCAAGTATTTTCTTGCACCTGATATTGGAACTTTGCTTTGAATGTGCCTCCTAATGGCGCGGGAAGTATCCAAATTCATAAATAAGATGCCATATTCACAAGATCTAGCAATCATTTTAACAGGCTTACAATTTTAGGTTCATTCCTAACACGTCTAAAACCAACATTAAAAAGCGGCCAACCAACACTGCCTCCGGGAATCCCAAACTGGAACAAATGTTGCCATTTACCTGAAAAATATGAAGTAAAAAGTTTCAAGGTAATATTACTGTAGCACTTCATTTAATTTATTTTCAAGTTAACAATTGTACAGGATTTGCAAAATTTTTGTATTTAGATCTAATTAACATAATGCAATTTTCTGATCATGAGAAGCATCTCGCCTCTTTTTCTCCCCTCCCCCCTGCCTTTTTTCTTGTCTTATTTTTTTGAACATTGATATTGTCTCCTTTCCATAATTTAAGCATCTTGCCCACAAATTCAACCCCATGGTTGAACATCAAACCTGATTGAACACCTCTTTGTGGCTGTTGAGTGGACATCACAAAAGGGCACTGCCTGGATGTAAGAATCCAACGCAATGGCTTTGAGGTTGTAGCAGTATGATGATGACGGCTAGGGTAAGAAAGTGGTGTTGTTTAGGTGATGGCAGTGGTGGTGGTGTCAAGTTGATTTTTGGTAGTTGTGGTTCTATTGGATTTTTTTGTTTAGCTTTTATTGGCAAGTCTACTGGAGTACCAAAATGATCAGGCATCCACTGGCCGGGTATGTTAGTAGTATTGGTTTGGTTTGGTTTGGTTGATGTAAAGATTTAAATATACTTGTTTCCTGATATGAGCAGGGTGCCAATTATGAATGGTTTAATTTTCTCTCTCAGTTTTATTAGCAAATAGCAGCTGAATAATTTTTGGCATCATGGCGTGTATGGACTGCTCACGAAGCTCAGAATTTGAATCACCAGTGATAACAAAAATTTCCTTCCCCAGTCCCCAGCTAAAAAAATGATCCCTGGTTGAGCAAAACAATATCTAATGCTAAATGTCCCAAATTCTCTATAGAAATTTGAGAAACTTGGTATTATTGTTACGTAGAGTAGTACATATTAGATGAATCCATAGCAATTATACCAAACTTAGAATCAATTAAAACCAGATCCAAGTAACAAAACATGAAATTTGAGGGACTTGGTAGATACATGTACTAATCAACATCATAACCAAAATAATACAATTCCATTCTATACATGTGACCATGTTCCAAGAATCAATTTTTCTGATCCTTATGTTCTATATTTTCCCATATGGATCAAAATGCCTCTCCAAGTCCCTTGACATTTCTTGATACGGATCAAAATTGATAACAAACAAGGTCTTTGAGGGTCTTAAATTAGTCGAAGATTTTCTAGAATTCCCAGGCCTTCTAATCCCACGTTCTTGCTGCAATACAACAACGGGAAAGCTCAAGTAAGATGTGTAACCAAAAAATACCAGATAAGAGTGAAACAAGAAAACTGTGCTTGCATTTTTTCCTATAAGAAAATTCATCAACACTATTAGGGTAGATGCATTACCTTTGTCCACTCAACACGAAGCCGCCGTCCCTTTCTACCAAATTCTATTCTGTCCAGTCCTCGAATTGCATACTCTGCATCTCTCTCATCATCCATATAAACAAAGGCAAATCCTATAAACCAGTAAAGTAAAAGCATCTAAATAAAGAAGATTTTAATAATACTACAAGAATAAGAAAAAAACTAAGTTTAGAATCACCCTGTAGAAGGATACTTTCATATAAGATGGCATTTTTTCTCCAACAAATAACCACCTATGTGAATAAAGGGCTATTACATTTTCTAGTATGTGAATAAAGATGCATGAGACAGATTCTAGTAGATTTCAAGAGAGTTGTGAAGATGGTTCTGTTAGTTCCTACCCCTTTCGATGAAAATTACAAATAGAGTCCCTTCTGCATATTCTCAAAGTTCCTGCTTGGTTAATGTCCCATTCATGGATTTATCAAGGGCAAGGAACATATCTGCAGAATGAATATGAGCATCAGAAAACCAGAATTATGATGACAGCAGTTATAAGTTATAAGCTATTTAATGCAATCAGAATGATTTCAGTGAGCTTAACTCATTTTCACTTGAAACCTATTGACAGAAGCTCTTATTTATCTCTTCAGCCTGACCTGAATGGAAAGAGTCACATCTGGCTAATTTAGTAGACTAGTTAGATTCCACAGATGCAATTAGCAATTTCCAGCCCTCATTTCCAGGTATCTCTTTAGCCTTACCACATTTAATGTTTCTCAACCCTCCAAAAGAAAAAAACATCTCATCAATTAAAATGAAAATTCAATGTTTAAAAAAAACTTATGTGTCTGTGCTCAACGAAATGGAAATGAACACAACAGATAGAAAATAAGAGCAATATGTACAGTGCAGGCAAAATCTTCAGAAACTAAAGCAATTGCAGAAATTTATACCTACCAAGCAGCACCAATGCATCATAATAATGAGATTTGGTTCTTTCAAACATGCAACTCTATCACAGAATTCTTCAGAATCAGCAGAAATGGTTTTTCTTTGCAAGCTTTACTCCAAAACAGATTAAACATGAGTATTAGAATTAAAAGGAGCAACAGAGCTGCAGTCAGTGAAAAGGACTCAAAATTCTTACCTTCGAGATAGCACGCTCCAAATAATCATTAGCCTCTACAGCCAGTCCATTTTGCAATAGTGTCTGCCCCATAACAATCAAATCTTCCACATAATCAGTAGTAAATAAGACAAAATTATCCACAGAATTCTCAAGCTAGAGTTATTTTCAGCATTCCAATTTCCAAATTAGTATCTTAAACTTCACAAGGTAACCAAAAATTAAATGAAGGTGAAATGCAATAAGAGTAATAAAGGAAGATAGTAATCACCATTTGTTCGATAATGGGCCCTACATCCAGTTCTTCAGTGACAAAGTGACTTGTTGCACCAATCAATTTCACACCAGAATCAAAGGCCTGTAAACATTATGTGGAAAATAAAACATGCACAAAGAATACTGATAAAAAAAAATTCCCATGCAAAAAGAATCAAAAATCTGAAATGGTAAAACAACAAAACTGTATAATCCATGAAGAGGCTTGAAAACTAAACCTGTTTGGAAGGCTTTCCACCCTTGAATGATGGCAACAGGCCATGGTGAATGTTAATTATATCCTTCCCATAACTCTTTAAGAAATCTCCAGATAAAATCTGCTAAATAAAATTATTTTGTAGATTAGAATTATTGCAGTGGTTGATTCAGTTATATCAACAAATTTATATAGAGAGTCATACAGTATCAAGAAGAATAGTACTAGGATATTATTAGTAACTTAATCATCCATTAATCTATAGGCTGAAAGGGGTATCCTGTTCTCCTAGTCATCATTCTATAACTTTGACAATATGATCTGATACCCATAGGGTTAAAGACTGAAAATTTATAGTTAGATGATTAATGTTTTGATACCCAACATGATGCCAGCTTCAATAAAGGAAGCACACAAACAATGAATTGTGTAAGTTTGGATGATTAAGTTCTGCTAACACTCTTGACCAATGTAGATAACACAAACAGTGGAAATGAAAATGGAAAGTGAACCTGCTTTGAAGCAAGAACTGGAATTTTATATTTGGGGTCTATGTCAGGTGCCCGGACAACTGATTTCATTGCATTGAACATCGTTGAGAGCTTAAGGAAATCCTCCTCCATTTGTTCCCGTGGCCATTTAGCAGGGTCGAAGACAAACTCGCTGTCAAGTTGAAGCAGCATTTAGAATCATGAGTTTGAGAAGATCAAATTATTTACAGAACCATGTTTATACATTTAAAAGTCCTATCAAGTTCAATTTTATACCTAAAGAAAATACTGAACTTTGGCAACAAGCTCTGATAGTTTTATAGACGATTTTAAAAATTTGAAAAATCACACCTAAGTTATAACATAATATAACAGTGAAAGTGAAACTGAACCAATCCATTCAACAGCAGCCATCTAACAATACTTTTGACACAATAACATGGTAGTTTCTGAAATCTAGCTTCAATGCAAAAATTAGCAGTTCAGTAATAATGGAGAGGGCATGACAGTATTCTCAATTTATCAGAATTAATCAAAAAACTGAAATCTGATCAAATTCAGAAACATTAAAGCTTTTGACCCACCAGCAGTGTCAATCATGTCATCTACCATAACTGCAACTTTTCCCTTAACATCACCAATCAGATTCATTACCTGCAAGATAACAATAACAATTACAACTAAGAACATGAAGGTGACTTCATGAAAAATAAAAAACAATAGTTATGGGAGAGAAAAAAAGGGACCATCTCTTAAATTCACATAATACATGCAGTTTATGTTCATTGCCACTCACAGCAAGCAGTTCTCTAGGAGTTAGGTTTTGTACCTCAATTTTTGGCAGCTTTATCGTACAATTCGTGTCATTTCCATGTTTCCATCAAGTTGATAATCTTGCGAATCCTACAACTACATAAAAGATCATCAATCTGATGGGCCAATGCCTGCTTCGGGATGGTTGTTAGTAGGACAAGATCGACGATCGTGACCAGTTTGCCTACATATACCACAGTGATTATGCCTAGTGACTTCTCTGATGTCCATCTCGTTCCTAAGTCGTGATGACCTAGGACGACCCCTTCTCCGTAGAAGGGCGGGATTATGGTATACTCTTGGACCAGACGGTGTTTACCAGTAATCCTCGTGGTGGAGTGGATAAAATTGTGATTGCCATGTCTTCTCGTATGTGCCAATACTGTAACATTCATTCACATATTCATGAAAAGACACTCTCAACTCTGCCATAACTGCGATTGCATGGGAACAAGGAATTCTGTAAATGCTCCACTTCCCACAACTGCAAGTGCAGGCAGTAAGATTAACTACTTGAACATTACCCTTGGCTGTTAAAACCCTCATAATTCCAAGACTGGAGTTATATGATGTTAACTTGTGACGTCCAGCCTTTTCTTGATTCCGATTAATCCTCTGTGCAGCGTAAGGAGTATACATATAGTTACTACTTATACCGTCCAAAGCTAATAGCCGTCTGGTATTGAAGTAGTAAACCACGCGCTCAAATATAAGTTCGACACATGCAGTGATAGGCAAGTTTCTTGCTCCCTTCAAGACACCATTGAAGACCTCGGATATATTAGTCATTCGCATCCCATAGCGACGACCATCATCATGAGCAATACTCCACTGCTCTGCCGGAATGTTCATCAAATATTCTCTCGCATCTTTATTCAGCTTGCCAATTTCTTCCATGACTCGATCGAATTTTCGTATTTGATGAGTACTTCCGGCAATCCACACCAATCTCTTCAAGTGTGCATTCTTAAACCTGTTATTAAAATTGCTCTGAACATGTCGAAGGCAAAAACGATGATATGCGTGGGGCAGTTTCCATCTAGAATTAGGGGCATTAACAGCTGCAAGGATCCCGTTGTGTCTATCCGAAATCAAACAAATACCTTCCCTATCTCGGATGACATAATCCTTCAAATGCTCGAGGAACCAACTCCAACTATTGTAAGACTCCTCATCAACGATGGCAAATGCAAGGGGAAAGATCTGATTGTTTCCATCTGCTCCCATTGCAATTAGCAACTTCCCCTTATATCTCCCATATAGGAACGTAGCATCTATACTAACAACCGGCCGACAGTGGCTAAACCCTTCAATTGATGGTTTGAATGCCCAAAAAACTTTATATAATATCACATCATCAGCCGAGGTAGAATGGAAAGTCTGTCACTTCACGATTGTTCCATCATTGTATTTTTTCAATGCGCCCATAAATTTTGGCAAGAAATTGTAGGACGACTCCCAATCTCCAAAAACCCTTGCCACGGCTTTTTGCTTCGCCATCCAAGCCTTCTTATAAAAGACAGGGTAGTTAAATTTTTGCTGCACATAGTCTCTGATAACAGCTATTTTGAGAGATGGATCAGCTTTTACAAGCCCTTGGATTTCAGCCCCAATCAATATGGAATTCAACTGCCTGTGATCCCTGTTTAGACCAGGATATAAGCAAGTGTGAGGTCCTTCAAATTTTGTTATTTCAAACCAACCATGCTTCTTCCTCTTACAGGCACGCATTCTCCACCGGCAACCACACTCATCATGCATTTTACATCTTAGAGACCATATACTTGAGCTTGTTTCCACAACCTCATATTGCTGGTGTGTTCTAATGGAATACATTTGTATAGCATTTCTCAACTTATCCTTGTCAGCGAACAGTAGACCCTTTGCTAACTCATCCCTCATCGGGTCCCATACATGGCCATGAAGTGAAGAGCTACTATCCAAGGTTTGATTAGGCAACTCTACAGTAGTAAAAAATGGTGACATAGGCTCATGCATTCGGGATTCCGCATGCATTCCATCAGAAGCTTGCCCTAGTACGGCTTCTTCATCTTCCTCATCATTTTCACCCAACTCATCCATCATCCTTTCATCCTCCTCCTCCTCTGCCTCCTCGACTGAGTTGTGTGGACTGAGATTTACGTCAACCCCTCTGTAAGCCCAGGACGAATCATGAGCCATAGCCACTTCTTGAACAACACTTTCACGATTCGGTATTGTATGCAACTGTTGTGTTCCATCATTATATGGTGAGTTAGACATATTTGTTTGATGGGGCGGAAACTCCGATATCATCGGTATATCCTGTGATTCATTCCCATAGTCTTGTGTTAGCAATCTAGTGAATGGTCCTAACACCTGACTGGTTCCCCAACCTTGGTTCCAATTCTCTATTTCCACGTACAAGTCGATACTACATATTTGTGGATTCTCAAATACAGCACCAACCATTGCTCCAACAGTGTTATTGTCAACAATTTTCAATGGCATATATTTTATCATGTGTGCTCCCACTACCGATGGAAATCTGCAAGTCATTTTCAATTGACATGAATTTCGATCTAACTGCAACGCATTACAGACGCAATCAACCATTTCAGTGTAAGTAACGTCATGATCTAATCTTACACATGTTCTCGGAGTATGCACATTGTAAGAAAACCCTTCTTCCCCATAAAATGTATTGCCCCCTAAGAATAGACATACAGTTGCGCGTCTCCGTGCCATTTATAACCTCCAATCTAGAATGAAAAGATTAGTAAATTTCAAATTTTCAGCAATACATACAAACCATAAATATGCAAGTACTTGACAAAAAAAATAAAGTAGCTAAGACATTTCACCAAATAGAAACCTAAATCCTCACTGAATAGGCCAAAAAAATTAGCCATAAATCACCCTAAAACTTTACAAAACAGCCCTAAAAGTAACAAAACAGCAAAATAAATGCAGTAGGAGATGAAATATTCTGTCGGGAACTTCAGAGGTACCCAGAAGTACAAATCATTCAGTACATGACTTCTGATTTGTATCATTTTTTTCTTCTTTTCTTGGGACATGTTATACAATGTCATCATTTCTAATAAAATTAAGTACTTTATTTATCAATGTACATGCATATATAAGGGTGTTTTCAATACCATTCAGAACTAGACCTAGGTGTTTGTGTGCACGTTTTAGCAACTAATATTTTTTTCCCAAGATAATTTTGCAGTGTTTATCGTTGTCACAGCAGTGTCAAAAGTACAAACACCCATCAATATCACTATCAAGGCAACAAAAATGTCATTTAAGTACATGGCAAGGACCCCAAGTTTGGTAAACATTCCTCAATTTTATCAAAATTTTGATTTCCAACTTCTAACTATTAAAATGAAACTCAATTAATCTCAATGACTCTCTCAGTTTGCAAAGACCATACTGAGCATCACAACCAAAATTTAAAATATTTAACAAATATTGGGAGGTAACTATCTGAGGTTGCCAGAAGTGGATGCAAGACTAGATAGGAAGATCTTGAGATTAAACTCTAGGCTTGAACTGAAAACTGAATAGTAAGATTTTTCAAAATGGGCAACTAATAATAAATAAAACAATATATTACATATATAATAAAGTTAAATATTAGAAAAAAATGAAGAATTAAAATTTTTTATAAATGTAATTGACAGGTAAGTAAAAGTGATTTCAAAAATGAAGTAGAAAAATATAAGTAAAAAGAAAAAATGTGATTGAAAAAAAATACAGAAAATGACTCCTGAAATTCACACAAGTATTAAGAAATACATTCAAATCTTCAACAGATAGTTTGAGGGAAAAATTGTTTTACTGGAACAGGTGCTCTCTTGGTGAAGCAGCTTCTTCGACTGGATCAACAGAAAAGGATATGCTCACGGTGAAGCAGCTTCTTCGACTAGATCTGAAAAGGATGCTCACTCTGGTGGGGGAAGCTGCTGGGTTTTCAGAAGCCCTAACGTTCGTAGAGAAAATCCCGAACAGAAGTGTAGGAAAGAAAATCCCGAACAGAAGCCGTAAGTGTCTGGGGGTTAAATTCCAAAGAGAAGCGTAGGAAACTCCAACGCCTTTAAAAGGCGGAGGAGATTCATACGCCTTTAAAAGGCGTATGAGTTTTGTCCGCCTTTTAAAGGCGTAGGACATTTCTCTGCCTTTTAAAGGCGTCCGACTTTCCTCCGCTTTTCTGCCGAAAAAAATTATAGAGGCGTCTTAGATTTAGACGCTTTTGAAAAGGACATGGGTTCGAGAAATAAGTTGAAACCAACCTGGTCCGGGAAATATATTTTTAAATTACGTGCCTCAGGTCAAAAATTCGCGAAAGGCATGTCCCACCGAAACTCCTCTGTACTGATAAGAAGGCCTTCAGTCTCTCACTATCAGTTGCTGCATCAGGTATGATCACTTGTATATTTGAGTTAATTTCTCTCTGCTCTCTATCTAAATATATTATGTATTGTATATTCGTGTATTGTATGTGTGTGTGTATATATATATATATGTGTGTGTGTGTATACATGAACTCATTCTCTTGTAATGTTCAGCCATGGATTCCGAACCACCTTGTCTTCTAGTATTGTGTGGGATATCATCTCTTGAGAAGGAATTGGCCAAGTCTTGGAAGAACAATAACACTTTGAAACTCTCCGACAATGCCAAGGTTTCGGTTCACTTGCATTCGGACACTGAAACACCCTTTGAAGGAGACTGTCTTAGGATCAATTCGTTCATAAATTCGCTTTCGACCACTCGCTTTGGCCAGCTCCTTATTTGGTCCCCGCTGTTGTCTTCAACTCACGACCTCGTCTCTAAGTAAGTATTACTAGTTTTGAATTTTCTCTATATAGAAATTTAATTCGCGTATTGAACTTTTAGTTTGTACAGCAATTTTTGCGCGCTTCCCATTGGTGCTGTGTGTGTTGCTGATGTTCAGTTCCAAGGACGAGGTTTGGAATGAGATGCAATTGCTGACAATGTGTTGTATTCGAATTTGGAATTTAAATGGAGTCTAATTAATTAAATTGTGTGATTCTGCAGGTCGGTCGAAGAATGTCTGGGAATCTCCAACGGGCTGCCTCCTGTTTTCTTTTACCATACAGATGGTGGATGGTCGAGTGGTGCCTCTTGTGCAATATGTAGTATCTCTTGCTATGACAGAAGCAATTAAGGATGTCTGTGACAAAAATGTAAGTGTTTTTAGTCAAATACATTAATCCCATTATTCAAAATAGATAAGGACCCTTCCTTTGAGACACCACTAACACTACTAAACCAAATATATTAGATAGTATAAAACATAGATACTTAAACTGCCTTGGTAAAAAACAAACGGACTTTTGAATTTTTAAATTAATATGTGAAATATTAAGTATGTGAAAATAAATAAATATAATATAATGTAAGTTTATAAATACTTACATACATAAACATTTTAAAACCTATAGATACATATAATTATGATAAATATGGACATCCATATATGTATTTAATATTATTAATCGAGTAGAATAGTTAATTGTTACCCAATAAATGAATAGAATGGAATAAAGAATTATCATTCCTAATCCATTCTTACCTCAAGCCATTATTTTGTTCATTCAATTCCAACATACCAAATGTGGCCTTAAAGACCAAGTAATTGTAAAAAGAAAAAGAAAAAGAAAAAAATTGTGGGAGTCTTTGAAGAGGATCATTCTAGTGCTTGAATCCTTCTTATGAATCAAACATAGACTGGGAATCATCATCATTATTTATTGAGTATTCTGAATCCTGATAATATAATATTTAGTCAGTTAAGAACGTGATTTATGATTTGGCTATTTCTATTGCAATGTGATTGACAATTTATATGTAGTTGTGATCACTGTTGAGGTCATTTAATTGACAATTGACGACTCAGACAAGAAATCATTTCTGACATTGTAATAGCAAATCCTATAGAGCTCAAAATGAGAAATGAATTAGAAGAAGAGACTGGTTGGGTAGAAGAAGCGGTATCTGTGCGAAGGAGGGAGCATTACTCTCATCAAAAGCACTCTTGATAATCTCCCGACCTATTACATGTACTTGTTCCTGATGCTGGCTAAGGTGGAGAAGATAACGGAAAAGATTGAGCGCGACTTTTTGTGGGATGAGAAGGAGGAGGAAAGGAAGATTCATATCATTAGTTGGAAGAAAGCCAAAAGAGGAAGGTGGTTTGGGCTTCAAAGACTTCAAGGTTTTCAACAAAGCTCTACTTGGAAAGTAGCTTTGGCGGTTCGCAAATGAGGGGCATTCGGTATTGAAGGATGTTGTGTCAACAAAATACGGGTGCAAAGGCTTAGGCTGGTTTGTGAAGGAGACTAGGGAGCCTTATGGGGTGTAGTATATGGAAAGCTATTCAAAAAGGAAAGGGAGAGTTCAGTCAAGCAATCCGAAGGGGTCTAATGTGAGATTTTGGAGGGATCCTTGTTGTTGTGATGTTTCTCTCGAGGAGCTATTCCCGGCTCTGTACAACCTAAGTTCCAATAAGGAGGCTTTGCGGGAGGATATTATGCAGGTGGTAGGGGATCACTGGGTGTGGAGTCCTTGTTTTATGAGGAATTTTTTTTGATTGAGAGCTGTTGGAGGTGGAGGGGCTTTTTAAGGTGCTGGATCGTTGGAAAATTCATCACCAGGGGGAAGACAGGATCATTTGGAAACTGAATAGTGGCAAGAAATTTACCGTGTTCGTTCTACAAGCACTTGGTGGGTCAAAGGGATGTTTAGTTTCCTTGGCAACTTGTTTGGAAATCCAAGATTCCAAAGAAAGTGGTGTTCTTTTGTTGGTTGGCGGTGTGGGGTTGTATTCTTATAGCGGATAACTCAAGAAGGGGCTACCATCTTCCTAGTAGGTGCTATATGTGCAAAAAGGTGGAGGAAACAAGGGATCACCTTCTTGTGCATTGTACAGTGGCAAGGGATGTGTGGAACATGGTGTTCTCTATTTTTGGTTTGTGATGGGCTATATCGGGGATAGTTTGGGATGTTTTGCTTGGGTGGAGGTGTAGTCGTATGCGAAAGGATTCGAAGCAGGCTTGAAAAGTTGCTCCTCTTTCTCTCTTGCGGTGCATTTGGAAGGAGAGGAATAGAAGAGTTTTTGATGGCGTGGAGCTTCTGATTTTGAGATTCAAAGATTCTTTTTTGAAGACGCTATATTTTTGGCTTAAAGAGGAATACCCATTGTATTTAGATAATTTTGTTACTTTTTTGGGCGATTTAAGGCTTTGATTTTGCGGCCTCTTGTTTTTTTACATGGGTTCGCCCCCCCCCTCGGGCGTCGTGTAAATAATATAATACCTTTTTACTGATAAAAAAAATGTCAAATTATTATAAAATAATGATAGAAAAAGTATCCCGCTTTAGTGAATTAATTGAGATTATTCTCGAAGGCAGATGTTCTGGACCTAAAAGCAATCCTTAAAAGGAGTATTTTCTGAATAGGGGTCAAGCAATGCCATGGTGAAATATCTCAATAATTCAATGTAGGAAAATGTTGAACTTCAGCTTGTTGGAAGACCGAACTTGATCTTACAAACCACAAGCAGATAAAATAGCTCCCTGCTATATAACTAACATCTCTTGACAATCCAAATTGAGGTTGAAGATTGCTATCTAATAGCTATTATCTAGGTAAACTGGTTGACAGGCATGATCTTCTGGCTATACCTGATGTGGGTAATTGAAAAATATAACCTAACTTATTTCTCTATAAAGATATGGGATTTTCAGTAATTAAAAAAGCAATTCCCCAGTGCACTATAGGGATCACTATAACCAAAGTTAGGATGTCAATTGAGCATACACGTGCTTGTATTCATGTCATATGCAACATGTGTATGTCAAAAACTTAAATGGCCATGTACACAGATTTTAACAAAGAAAAAGATTAAGTTGAAACTGAGATCAACAAAATTAATTAAAATTACCTGATTTTTATACTTATTTTTAATTTAAGATTTTTGTGCTTGTTACAATTTTTGGCTACTTGGGCTGTGTATATCATACATGAGTATCATATTGTGACTTTTAAATCAAGGTTTAATCTTGAAGTTAACATGGTGATATTATCTTTTTTGGGTAATGTAATCTATTTCAGGGCGTACCAATCTTGATGTTAGAATAAAGTGGCCAAATGATCTATACATAAATGGCCTTAAAGTGGGAGGCATTTTATGCACATCAACCTATAAATCAAAGAAGTTTAATGTCAGTGCTGGTAAATGGTCTCAACTAACGATGCTTTCACATACCTTGTATGCACTGACTTCAATATTTTACTTTTGCTGCCCTTTTATCTATTTGATAAAATTTTGCCTATTGTAACTTTCTAAATCTATTGAACTGGTTTCTGGTCATTTATATCTGCATATCATTCCAGATGTCTGCATAGAAGTTTACATACATCATTGAGTCTTTGAATCTTTCATGTTACAGCAGGAATTGGCTTGAATGTTGATAATGAGAAACCTACAACCTGCTTGAATGCGGTACTTCAAAAAATGACTTCTGTTGCTTACCAACTACAGAGAGAGGATATTCTTGCAGCCTTCTTTAATAAATTTGAGAATCTTTTTGATATATTCATCAATGAAGGTGAACCACTGTCCTATAATCATTTTCAACTTTCAGATAATTTTTTTCACATTCACCTTAAATAAATTTGGTGTTTTCTTTAACTTTGGCATTCCTCTTGATTTATATAATGATTATAATCTCTCTCTCTCTCTCTACCCACACACACACACACATATATATATAAAGTATCAGAGCAAATGTGTGACTTTGTAATTACTTTAACCTTAGGGTTAAAGTATATTAGAAGGAAATTATAGAATCAGAATAAAAGATATTCAGAAATACTTTTCAATATTTATCTTACCAAAATTATGAGAGGAGGGGGTGATAAATGTGATATAGCACCAAAGCACAGATATTATGTTAGACGGCCATATGCGCGTAAAGCTTGAGCAGTTAAGCTAGAATATCGTGTAGTGTAGATAGAAAACAAGATATAAAATTATTGTTTTCTCACTGTCTCCTCTATCTATGAAATAGGATGTTAGTTTTCAATCTTGCCAGAATCCTCAGTCTAGAAAAATTCTGCTATGGTTAGAAAAAGATTAGTTAGACAATTTACTTTCACAATTGACTAAATTAGTTCAAATTATTGACATTGACATATGAAGACAGGTGATGGGGTAAGGTTATCATGCGGTTCGCATTTTGTTCCATCCTTTATCAAAATCCTCTCCATGTTCTTTGTACCTTTGCCTCACCATTCTGTTGGAATTTTGTTGTGTGTGTTGGTGGGGGGCATAGGGTTTGAGCACACAATGTAGCTAGCAAGTTTTGCTTCTTTCCATCGACTCTCATTATTAAAATCACCCTTTTCACATTTTGAAATTTTATTTTCAAGTGTTGTTATGGTTGGCTTGGCAATTGAAACATTTCAAAAACACAATGGAAAAGGCAAAAGAAAAAAAAAAAAAAAATATATATATATATATATATATATATATATCGAAGCACTTGAAGATATGAAATAAATTATATTGTTTGATACTGGGGTGGGACAGAGAAGGAAGCCCAAATGTGAATTATCTATTAAAAAATGTCAAAAAAATCTTTTCTAGTAATAAAAAAAACAACTATAACAGGTTTTGAAGTTGATTATCTTACGAAATGTAAAGTTAGTACTGATGCAAGAGGATCACCATACAATTTGGAGTAAATTGTAGGGAGTTAACTTTTTCTAACATGCTCTATTTCACAGATGCTAGCATAACCATGGGATCAACGTGCGATTTGGACCAGTCCAAGGAATGTTAACTTTTTCCTACATGCACTATTTCATGGCAATAAGCATAACTGTTCCAACAACATATTGGGGTGATTCTTGTGCCATTGAAAAGCTCTCAAGGAGTATTACAAGAATTAATAAGTGATATTAGCCTAAAAGTGTAACAAAGTTTCTTGGCAGCCATCTAAGAAGCACGGATACGGATACAACACGACACGGACACGCAGACATGTTATTTCTAAAAAAATTAGGACATGAACATGTTAGGGACATATTGCATATATATAAATTTTTTATATGACCATATAATAAAAACCTAACGCTATTTCAATTAAAATTGGCATAAAAACACACAGCCCACAAAAATATTATAAAGATATTAAAATAACAAAGCCATTAAATAAAACTTCATTTATTCACCAACATCTATGATTCAAATTCCAAAACAAATTTACTAACTATTACATAGAACATATATATGCATATATATATATATATATAACCAAAAAACAAAGAACTAAGGAGAACAGGGGAAAAAAAATCCAAAAAAAAGGAAAAAAAAAAATGTGTCCTAAATGTCTCCATAATGTGTCCAGTACATGTCCGAAATTCAAAAAAAATAAAAAAAAATTGGACTTTTTTTTTCACGTGTCTGACACGTGTTCAGGAAATGTCCGAGAGTGTCGGTATTTGACATGTACACGTAAGCCAAAATAGAGTGTCCGTGCTTCATAGGCGGCCATTTAAAGTCGGTAACGAAGTGTATTGCATGAACTCCCCACTCACTTATATGTAGCTCGACCCATGCCTCTTGAGTTAATATGGATTGTCCTGGCCATCAATTGGCCTCATTGCCTTTTAGGCCTTAAAAACCATTTGCCAACCCACATTGTTGAGGTTCATTATCTGTTCTTCTACTAATCTTTGCTTCACCAAACTTATTTTGGACATTCCTAGGTTTGCTTTTGTACTGCTGATAAGCCCTCGTGATGGTAATTATTCAGATCTAACTATAAGTTATGCTTGCAATTGTATAAACAACATTATGTTGAAGTTTCACTTGGTGGAGCACCATGTATTTCACAATTTTCTTACCACAGAAAGAATTCTGCAAAGCTTTTTTGTGTCTGTTATGCAGGGTTTCGACCTCTTGAGGAGCTTTACTACAAGACATGGCTACATAGGTATTGTCTAACAAGATCTCCTGATTGCTCTCTCCTGCATTTAACAAGATTTCCTGATTACTGTCTCCTACATTGTATTGTCTCATGCATTGATTCCATGTCCTGCATATACAAGGTGTTTGCCCCTTCTTGTTTCTTTAATACCATTCCGGAATTTGATTAAGAAAAGGATTAATTCTGCAACAAAATAATCTCCGTTGTGAGAAGCACATGTCAATGTTAAAATAATTATCCCAGTAGTTTCTTAAAGGTGACTTGAAATAAGGCAGCCACTAGTAATTCATTCAAAAAGTATACCTAAAAGTGATTGGTTGTATATGGTGAGCCGATAAGACTTATTATTTTAGCTATTTTAGTTGGAATATATAATTCGTATACTTTTAGGGTCTACAAGAGAAAAGAAAGGGAAGAAGAATAAGAGAGAAAGAGACTGTTTTGCAAAATGGGAGGTAGAATAATCATAACTCCTACCTCTCTCTATGCTTGTATTATTGTGTATGACAAAATTACAAGAGTGCCATTACTAAAAATTCTTGATATTCTACCACTCCCCCCTCAAGCTGGTACATTGATATTACACATGCCTACCTTGCACAAAATACTATGAAAAACCTTACTTGACACTCCTTTAGTCAAAACATTAGTTAATTGTTGTCCAGTTTTCACAAATGAAGTGCAAATAATGCCATAGCTCAATTCTTTTTAATAAAATTCATATCCACTTCAATATGCTTGGTTCGATTGTGTTGAACTGGATTATGAGCAATGTTAATAGCTGCTTTATTGTCACAATAAACTCTTATTGGATCACTTGAATCAAAACCAAGCTCTTTCATCACAATCTTTAGCCACAAAAGCTCACACACCCCATGTGTCACAGCTTTGAACTCTACCTCTGCACTTGATCTGGTAACAATTGACTATTTCTTGACCTATGCCAAGTTGGCAAGTCACTAAATTGCCTCCAATAAAGGTGCAATACCCGGATATGAATCTTCTATCTTGAACTAATCCTGCCTAATCTGCATCTGTAAATGTAAATGGCTCTAAGTCGAGGTGATTATGTCTACAAAAATAACAAACCTCTCCTAAGTGCTAACTTTTAATACTGAAGAATTCTAGAAACTGCTTCTAAATGAGATAATCAAGGAGACTCAGAATAGTGCATGAATTAACTTACCACACTTACAACATAGGCAATATCTGGTCGGGTCTGTGAAAGATAAATAAGTTTACCCACTAATTTTTGGTACCTACCTATATCAACAACTGTACCACCATTATCTTCACCAAGCATTTGGCTCTATCGAAGTACCACAAGGCTTGTAACCAAGCACTTCAGTCTCCTTCACAAGTCTAACACATACTTCCACTGGAAAATAAAGTTCCCTTCTTAGATTTTGCGACCTCTATTCCAAGAAAATATTTCAAGTATCTCATATCCTTTATTTCAGACTCCTTAGCCAAGAAAGACTCCAAAGCATGTACACAGTAATCTTCCCTTGGTTATGTCTAGTGAAAAGGGTGTGATCAGCTTGACCCTACTTATACCCATATTTCTACATGGCTCTATTAAATCTTTCAAACCATGCTCTGGGAGATTCCATAAGGAGCCTTTTTCAACTTATGAACATTCCCTTCAAGAGATAGATGGAAAACCGGAGGGAACATTCATATACACTTCCTCTTCCAAATCACCATGAAAGAAATCATTCTTCACGTCTCGTTGTTCAAGAGACCACCTCAAATTAGTTGCCAAGGAGAACAACACTAATAGAATTCATCTTAGCCACCGGCGCGAAGGCATTGGAGGCAAATGCTTCTTTTTCTTTTGTAGTCAGAATTATTCATAATAAAATATTGGCTGCAGTTGAAAGGTCTTATAATAAATTACCATTAAAATTAATGCTGAGCTTATTCTCTGTATGACTTGGGAGTCAACACTGCCCCAACTATCAACAAGGAAAAATGTATTACTTTCATTTATCTAAATGAAGAAGCCAATTAGAAATTTCCTATTGTTATATTACCAGCTTTAAAAGGCAGGGGATTTGAAATAACATGATGAAAATTGAAATGATGGTTTGAGTTGAACTCTAGCTCTTATGCTGACACTCTGCCATAGTGTTTTTTACAAGTTAAGCTAAGCGTACCTGCTTGAGCTGCTTCTTTGGACGGCAGGCAGGCATATCCATCTCTAAAGGGTCTGGTGAAATTTCATAATGTTGCAGCATGCTTGGGACCTGATGACTGTACACAGCATACAAATATTTGCCTTCTTGTGCATGTATCTGCAAGTTGGTTCAGGAGGAGCCAAACCTGTTTTCTGTGCACGTGTAAGGACCAAAAAAACGAGAAACTTCTAATACTGTTTCATATATTTTTCATTTAAAATGTGGATCTCAACTGTCATTGCTTTTCCCTATTAAAATGGTTACAATACATCTGTAGAAACAAGCATATCAAACACACACACACTAGACAGTTGCAATTTTTATCACTATTACATAATTATGTACAGAAATACTTTTCTTATGTTTTTAAAGTCTGCAAGTACTTGTTATCTGTAATGCATATAGATTTTTTGACATATTTATCATCTTCTTCATTACAACTTATTCTTTGATGACAATCGAAGGTTCATGATTTTGTTCCATTACATGCATGCAGTGGGCAGAGAGTTATCATACAGGAAAAGAATGAGGATCAATTGGCAGAAAATGAGGTTACTATTCAGGTTAGGCACATTTGCTAACTTAGTCGCCAACTTGCAAATATGGATATGTATAAAATAACCATAAAATCTTGTGTTATATGTCATGTTATTCAGATTTTCCAAGGACTTGCAAATAAGATCCAAACGTGTGAATATCATTGTTTTCTCATCTGTTAAATTCTTCACTTGCTAATTTCATTATGTGATTTAGCATTTATCATAACAGGAAACTTTGACTTACTCCTTGTGTATGGTATATTTACCTCGAGTAAATACAATAAAAATACTATAAAAATTGGAAAAATTAAATAAATAATGAGAAGGGAAAAGATAACAATATAACAAAAAGTCAATCATTCAGCTGTTTGTTTGCATGATTTGAGTTTCTGTTTGTTGTCAAGTATTCGAGTCTTTGTGATTATGTCCTTTGAACCAACACTTTTTTAAAACAAGAAAATTTAAGACATGCTGTTTTTTAAGTTTCAGGTGTTTTGACTCTCTATATTGTTTCCTGTGGATGTCTGACTTATTGTTCTTAATTGCAGGGTCTAACATCCTCGGGATATTTATTAGCTATTGGTGAAGACGGTCAAATGTGCAAGCTTCATCCAGATGGCAATAGGTATTATATTTGTTTGGTAGCTTTCTGTTAGATATGATTACTCAATGTTTATGTACTTATTACTGAGTGATTCCAGTTTAATGTGCAAGCTTCATACTTGCTAAAAAACATGAACAATGAACTTGTATTCTGCAAGGCTTGAAATCCCATATGGTTGCATTTTTTTGCAGAATTAAAAATCATGAGATTCCATAATTGATAGGATTAGAATTTAGGAATTTCGAACCCTTAGTTTTAATTTTTATGTTCTTTAACAATGTTTCCAACAGGAGAAATATACCATTCTTTTGAAACTTCAAGTAGAAATTTCGAAGTCCCTTTTCATCCCAATGTCTATTGTCCAGAAATAAAGGGGTTCGTGGTTTGTGAATTCATCTATCTCAAAATATATATATATATATATATATATATATATTTGAAAAAACAACTGAAACTTTATTTATCAGAATTGAAAAGGGAAGAAAAAAAGGTTTTAATCACGATTATCTGCTTATCATCATAGCTCCTCAATGAAGCCTTTAAAATAGGATTCAGCATAAATATGTAATTATTTTTATGCACTCATACTACTATGCGATCAGAATGAGAAAATGAGGAATAAGAGGAGAGGAGGAGAAGGATGATCAACTGGAGAAACATGGTTTGTTAACTACGTCGTTGGGTGTTTGTTATCCATATTACTTTGTTATAAGTTATTAAGTCTTATTGAAATTGTACAGATATGATTTATCAAGTCTCGAGCTTTTGGATGGTATTCCTAAATGCTGAATGAGACATGATTTTTTAGGCCTATTATAATTCTAAAATCTTGGGAATTAAGCAAGAGAACACTATCATATCTCTAAATCCTGTGATTTGAAAAATCCTTCCTCTAAAATCCCGTGAAAAAAAATAGAGCTGAATTGATTTGATATGAGTGCTACCTTTGGAAGCACCAAGGACACTCCCCAGAAGTCTATCTTTTTTACTGTACCATTCAATTTTTTTAAAAATTATGAAATCATTGTGTATTTGGCTTGTAGATCATGGATTTCCTTAGACTGATGAGGAACAAGAAATTCAATTGTATTCTCTTCCTCTACTTTGACCTACTCTAGATTAATGCTATAATCATCTCGTTCCTTCGTGTTTTCTTCAAGTACCACAACAACCTTGACTTTCATGTCCTTGACATCAACATCCTCTTGTTGGTATTTAGCTTCAATAGAATAAGACATTAAAAATGAATTTGGATAAGAATTAGAGGATTCCAATTCTTTAGAATCCTCTTCTAAATTATTAACTAAGAGCAACTATCATAACCTCAAAAGTAGTTTTCATCGTAAACTAAAAAAAAAAGTAGTTTTCATCAAATTTATGGATTCTAAAATTGAATCAAACTTGTCATTCATTCGATCCAAAGTCTTCAATGTGACAATCTTGAGATTTTATATTTGTAAAGGAAGAGTGAGAGTATCGAATAATTTGTGAGGAAGATAATAGAATTATTTAGCTTTGATACCAAACTAATGTAGGACAACTTCAGAAAATTTTAAATAAGGCTGCCTATTGTTGGTTTTGTTTAGAGTTCTCACACTTCACCCTCACAAATGTTGAGCCACATCACAAATACAATCTCAAGTTTTTCATTATAGTTTTACCAAATAAAGAGATTTAACACTATTTATTGGCTGCTAGACTTCTTACTCTTGTTAGGATAATGACAAAAAAATAGATAACTAGAAATTTTTTACCATTAAAGAATATTTTAGACTTTTTTATTGATAACATTCTAGACTAATTAAGACTCTAAAGAAGACTCATATAACATAACATAACCCAAAGACACAGAGTAAGACTATGGATCATAACTACAGTCTGTGTCCAACAAATCTTGAAATAGCCAAAATACACTCAACTCCTAAAACTTAAATTCAAAATAAATGATGAGTAGGATATTAACTTAAAATAAACATAAATTAGGGCTGCAAGTCAAGCGGGTTAACCCGAGCCCAACCCGATTTTTTCCAGGCTTCGACAGCTTATTCTTGAATTCGGCACAGACCTGGGCACTCAAATCCAAGCCCAATTTAAATTCGAACTGGGCTTGGGCTTCAAGAACCCAAAGCCAACCCGAGCCCATACCTTTATATACATATATATTTTTTATCTTTTTATGAGCCGTTAGATTACTTATATATCTAATCTAAACCGTTCATGTAGACTCACAGATATACTCATTTTTTGCTATCTGTAACCCTTCTCTTTCATTTAATCCCTGGCCACAGCATTGAAGAACTCATCCAACCCTAGCCACACCTGGCTCTTGGCATCTCAAATCTGAATCAAATTGAATAGTTGAAAAAATCAATCTCTAATATCTTCACATCCATAGCCATCTCTAATCTCTTCATTTTCTTGTACAATCTATTATATAACTTTCTAGCGTACTTTCTTCCGGGGAAAAAAAAGCAAAACAAAACAATTTCCTGGTAATAATCCGTGAATCCAAGATTCAAACCTGAAGTCAACACAATCAAGCGATCATCCTGCACTGTACGCTAGACTCTCCCCAATAAGTATATAAGGCACCAGCTGAAGGACAAGCAATCCTTCCATTTATCATATCAAACACTCCTTTTCCATTTTTCAAGGGTCTTGCATTTTGGGTGGATTGATCATATAAATTTCTGATGTTTTTACATTGAATTCAAAATTTCCAAATGTATTAGACACACTCATTTGTGTGTTTCTCGAAATTTTCCAAAACATGGTATGATTTTATTTTTTGATTGGGTTTTTATATGTATTTCATGTCACAGGATGAAATTGTTATGATGGATAGAAGAGTGAATTTTGATGGGTCTTCATATATCTTTGCTATGCACACTTATTCTTTCTCTGTTACTGTTTTTTTTTTTTTTTTATAGGCTCTTGATTATTTGGAGTCCTAAATCTTCTTTTTGTTTGTTCTGTATCGTGTTCACCTCATATTCACTACAGTAACCAGTGTTCCTTTTCAAGCTCGGGCCCAACCCGAAACAAATAAATCTATGCTCAGGAAAGGCTCGAGCTCACAGTCTCATAGCTCGGGCTGAGCTTGGATAGGCCTCAAGCTCGGCCCGGACGAGTTGCACCCCTAACATAAATAAAGAACACACTCAGACTCTTAAAACTTAATAAAATAAAAAATAATTATGAGTGGTTACATATTAACTTAAAATAAACATAAATAAAGAGTTGGGATAAAGGCTGAGTTGAGTTGGGTTTAAACATAATTAAAGACTGAAAATTAACCCAAAACTTGATTATACAAGGCCCAAATCATGCTCCATGTATAATTTCTGTTTTGCCCTTTTTCTTGTTCATTTGCTCTACATCACCAGGTTCTCCACTTCTAACTTTTGAATCTATCCATTCATTGGTCACAACAACAGTGTCCAAGATTTGCCTACCAACCACAAAAAAACATTCTGTCACTCCAAGATGACTCCTCCACCAGCCTTCTCAATCTCAAGTCAAGAACTTTAGCCAAAAGCTTAAGATATACCCTACCAAGCTAATTGGCCTAAAGTCCTGAATGTCCGTCGCACCTCCTTTTTGGGGAATCGAGGCAATGAATGAAGCATTCAAGCTCCTCTTCAAAGTCCCAGCCCATAAAAAATAATGCATAAATGCCATCACATCTTTCCTAACCTTTGACCAACACCGAAACCCCATCTTGATCAAGTTCCTTATCCCTATTGGAGTTCTTTAAAGCTTTCACAACCTCTTCTTAATAGAAATTCCGTTTTAACCAACTTTGTTGTAGTAGTGGCAGACCCCAACCCATCCCACTGGGGCCTTCTCATGCAGAATTTCTTATAAAACTGCACAATGGCCTGCTTATTGTCCCATTGCTACTTGTTTCCCCATTGCAGCTCTTCATATTTCCTTTTCTTTTTTTTTTTGGATTTGTGGGTTCTATATCTTTTTTGGGGTTACAGTAAATGTAGGAGAATTTTTAATAAATCTTTCAGTTTGTTATTCAATAATAATAATAATCTTATTTCATTATGCATAACGGAATTACTATTAGGGATCAAAATTTCCTTTCATTTTCATCGAAACGGCCAAAACATTTCTGTTTCCTAATAAACCGAAACGAAACACTAGTGGAATACCAAAATTCACACGTTTCTATGAAAATAAATTTGTTTCCGTAGAAACATACCAAAACTAGTGGAAACATTTTTTTGGTATCAACAATACTTCTAGAAGTTGGTAAAAGATAATATCAATTTGTTTTTTAAATAGAGGAGATTGGAAGATTAAAACCCAAAATTATAAAAATATATTTCTATTTTTCCTAAAAAAATAATAGAAAATGAAAAGTAAAAGTAATGGAAATAAAATGTAGATAAATAATTTATTTTAATACTTAGTTACTAATTATAATAGATTTAAATTACTATATTTTTATTTATTATATTATATGTAACTTGTGTCAAATTGTCTAATCGGTAAATATTACACAATATATATTTATTATTTTATGGTTTATAATAATTTTACATATTTTATAGCAAATATATAACAAATTCATATTACATAAAAAAAATTAGTTTTAAATATTTTTTACTAGTTTTTAATAAGTAAAGAGTTATTTGGTATCAATGGCTAATTTTCTTTACATTTTTTTTATTTTAATTTCACCCTAGTATCTTCTTGTGTGGATGGACATGTATCCTAAAACATTTTCAATGAATTATAATATTTATCTTCACACATTCATATATTTTACTTTATATTTCCAAGTATTTCTATACATTTTACTTTTTTTCATCGTTTTCACTATATTTCCGAAACGTCTTCAAAACGTTTCCGAAATGTTTATGTTTTATAGGTGACCGAAACAACACTACGAAACGAAATTTTGATCCTTGATTACTATTGATTGGTTTGCTTTTCAATGATGTTATTTATCTGTGCACATAAGCAAGTGGCTATAGGATAATCTTGCTTTGCTGTTGATTTCAAGGGCCAGATTTATTCCTAATTTTTAGGTGGCCTAAGAGAGTGGAGAGTGATTCTCTATGGAGGAACCCAAAGTCCTTGTACTCTGTATTTCAGCTTTCGGGATCAAGAGGATAGTTTCCAGCCAGCCAGCCACCCCCCTCTTTTCCTTTCATAAAAAAAAAAGGTAGAGAAAATTTACTTTCACCTTCGTTTGCCCACCTCTTTTTTAGGGATGGACAATCATTGCAACTTGAGTTTAATTGCTCCATATGTAAAGTCGTTTTTCCTTGCTTTTTTCTGTTCCTCATGGTGTCATTTTCTCATCTGCCATGAGCTGGGTTTATTCCTGAAAGTTGCCCTCCCCTTGAGCAGAAGGGGCAAGTTATCTCATTATGATATCAATGAACGGAGAAGTGACAGCTTCTCAACTTGATGAATCAAACTTTTCATATCACTCCAGTCTTTAATTCCTTTTTTTTTTAATACAATGATGGGGGAGGGTGAATTGAACTTACGCCAACTGCGTGAAGGGTGGCCACTTGCACCACTTGGATAAGACCTCAATCCTCTTTAATTCCTTTTTGGTAAATAAGGTTTTCATTCAAACACGAAGAGGAGCTAGAACATCCAGGGGTGTTGTACCTCTTTGGCATCAGCTATAAGCTGATCGTTAGTACATAGAGGGATGGAAGCATAGGAAATAAAACTAGACCTAAGGTGCATCCTTCATGAGCAAGTATGTCTACACATGCATTGGTTTTCCTCGTAGTGCAATTGTCCAACCTCCTCATAAGGAAGCTGAATTTTCTAATAAGATTACTGAGGCAGTAATGATCTCGTTGTTGTTAGTAACACAGCTCAATGGCAGTTTTGGCATCCATTTCCACTTGCAAGTTAGTGAAGTTGAGCTTGAGAGAGAGATTTAGCCCATCTGGGGGCCCAAAATTCTGCTGTAACACTAGTGTCTATGCCTGTATTTCTTTGAGAAGCCACCAATGTAGCCAGTCTCCAATAATTCCACCTCCCCCTGCTTGCTAGGCCAGGGTTTCCTCATGGTGTGCCATCTGTATTAAGTTTAAACCAACCATTAGGAGGGGCCCAACCAATGAGCAAACTGCAGTCTTCTCATATATCTGTAGTTTCTTCTGCTTTACTTGATTTTGTACCTTTGCTCTGATCATTGACAGCTATGGTATCAATTGGCATTGTTGAAAAGACATTACCTAGAGCACGAGTTTTTTGGAAGTTACATTTTAACCATATGTGAACTTATTTATATTGGATCAACGAAGTGTCACTTTCGTTCTATCATGCACAGAACTCATTAATATCTGTACATATGACTATGCTGGTGCCTATGGCCCTTTCTATCATGGTTTAAATATCTTTTCTTTTCTTTTTCTTCTTTTGGTATCTGGCCTTTCACAGCATTTTTCCTTATTAATCATGAGTCTGAGTACAATTAATGCTATTTCAACTAATCCTTTTGTGGTATGCCTAAAAGTGTATAAACTCATTATGGGAGATGATACTGGTAAAATACCAATGCCTACTGTCTGCCTCTTTCCGTAACATGTTTTTTTTTTGTCCATTTATAATTAACGTATTTTTATTTATGTATATATTTTCTCTCTCCCATTTACATCCTGAAAAATTTTCTCTCGATTTTATTTTCTTCAGAAAGAACTAAATAATAATCTGAAAGAAATTTTTTGATCATCACAAGACCATGTTTTATTTTGTTTCCATGCATCCAAGACCCCCAGTGTATTTGACATTTTGTTCCCTTGTGGCTTTAATTTCAAAGCAGTGTTATCTTTCTGGAAGTATGATACTGTATTTTTTGGAATATAGTCTTTAAGCGTAAGTAATATAATATTGTTTTTCATGTGGGTACAGTTTTGACTTCTTCAAAGGACTAGTCAGAAGGAAACTGGCGTGAAGAAGATTCCTTCTCACCTCCTAATGGAGGCTTCAATCATGCTTCACCATGTGCACAACAGAGGATGTGTTATCTTTATTTTTTGTTATGATACATGGTCAGTTTATCCGCTCATTTACTATTGTTTTCACTTTGAATGAGATCTGGGTCAAACTAAATCTGTTCTCCATGTTTATTTGATCAGCATAAGTGTCATTAGTCATGACTATTGTACAATTTTTCGTACAATTGTGAATAAAGATGGAAGATTTTGGTCATATATATACATCTTTTCTACAAAATGGACCATGATCTTCCTAAATAATCAGTGGATTGAAGGATTTATGTCTTGTCATTGCCAGCTAAATATTATATTTCTTCTCTTTTTAAAATTCCTTTTCTTGGACAAAGAGCTTTAAAGTGATTTGAATAATAAGATCAATGATTGATTTGGTATCCTTGGTTTGGAAGGGTGTGTGGAAAAACATGCTTATTTTGGTTGGGTTAGCTGTGATTGATCAACCCCACTATGGTGGGGGTGCGTGTCGCAGTAACATGGTTCCAGGGTTTGTCATTGTGATGCAAATAGGACTCATATTGCCTTTTATCACTGTTAATTGGTTGGAACATGCGGGTCTGAAAGATTCTTTTTCTAAGGAACGGACTTTTGTTTGGGCTTGTTGGTGCTCTTAGTGCATTCCATCAATCAAAACAAACACTGGTATGTTCTATGATTGTGGGGTACTCTCTCTCTCCTGTTGTTGTCCAAAGGGGTGTGGAAAAAAAAAAGAGAGAGAACAAGGACTCCACCACATGAACAGGCTTCTTTACAAGAGCTTCAACTGATCTAATAATTATTGGTGAGGTCACAGCCCATGTTAGGGTCCATGGAACAGACAATGTCCCTATCGCAGTTTGGAACTATATTGAGGTTGAATCATCATTAAAAGGCTGCAAAAAGGTTAGTGAGAGAGAGAGAGTGGTTTTGGTCTTGGAGGTTCCATTTTTTGTCATCGTGCAAGCCCAACCCTTACACCGCTTCTCTCTCTCTCTCTCTCACTCTCTCTCTCTCTATATATATATATATATATCTTAAAGTTTGGGGTCCGCCCATATACCCGACTCCGTCAATTGGCTTGTTGTTGACATTTTGTCCGCCTTTGACTGGTCTTGCCATGGGGGAATAAGGTTTACTCAAGAGACCAGGACGATACAAAGTTACATGATTGCAAAAACAAATGTTATGCTCTTGGTCATGTGGGCATTTGCAAGAAAATATATCAGGCTGTAGTATTGGACTTTTATGGTATCTTTGGAAATATTGATACTAAGCATCGAGGATAGAGTGGGTATTATGTTATGATCCTAAAGGGTTATAAGACTCGATTTTGTTTTTTATTGGTCCTAGCACTTGATCAGGTTCATAATATTTTGTTGGTTTGGAAACAAAGAAAGCGTGATATTACAAGGTTTAATTTCAGGCATTTCATCATTTGTATTCGTCTTTGAACAAATTTATTGTCCTTGTATTCAAACCATTGACATTAATATCATCATTGAAATTATAAAACGCTAGAGTAGAGAAGCTAGATATTGAATGTCAAAATATTTGCAATATTTATTAAATATCAAAGTTATCAGCTGATGAATTCAATGTCAGTATATTTTAGGATTAGATATAGATATGGGGAGAGTGGAAAAGAATGGGCAATTTCATGGAATATGCCTTCACGGGCTTTGAAAATGAATAAAGCAAATTGAGTTGGATTGATGAAAACAAATGGTCCAACTTTACATTTCTCTACTCAAATACTTTAGAAATTTTTAGGTAAATATTATTCTTAAGCCAATGAACATAGTTCATCTAAAAATTCTCACCCAGATACAAAGGTTTAATAAATAAAATCTGAGGCATATAAGACAACTTGAAATTCAAAAAGGGTTAAAAAAAAAAAAAAAGGGTTGTAGATGTGGAGAACTTATTAGTCAACCATGCTTTAGATGATCACATGGAGAGCACTCATGGTGGACCAAGGTGGCAGAGAAAGAGAGAGAGGGTGGAAAATGTTGTTTGTATGGCAGAGTCATATGTGATAGATACCACGTTCATAGGCTTAAGGTGGATCCCCCAAAAAACTTTTAAAAAAAATAAAGAAAATAAAATAAAAGGTCCAGAAGAAATTTAATGATTTTATTTGAATTTGAGCCTTTAGCTTTGTAGCAATTTGATCTGGGACTGCAGGGGTTGAGGCCATCAGGCCAATTTCAGCCAAGACAGTCTTTGTTTTATTATTATCAGTTTATTTGGCCGTTATAAAATTCTGTGGCTTCTACATTGATTATCAAAGTATGATTAGGAAAAGTTCCAAATCCTCCACGCTCCAAACAGTGGATTGGAGTGGAGGGGACGGGGGTGGGGATGGGGATGGGGGGAATATACTTAAACTCATTATGGTTCCAGACACGAATGGATTTGGATATATCCAGTTACATATGTTGTGTAAATTACAAAAATATTTTTTAATATTCTCATATTTTCCTAAATACTTATATAAATCTAGTTATATATGTGTTGTGTAATAGATATTATGCATGTAGAGACTTGCATTTATAATAATATTATTTAATTAATTTTAATTTTTAAATGAGGGTATGGCATTGCAAGAGGAGGTGAGGTGAGGTTTGGAGTGATGGCGGGCGGGGATAGAGAAAATTACATTTAAATGGTGGGGATGAGCCCGTTGCCTTCCCTTGCTCCAACCCATAGCACCCCTAAAGAGGGTTCATATCAATTATATTTATAATTATTAGAAATTTTTAAAATTGGTGTACTTTATAAAAAAGAATTATTATTTTTAATTTACAAAAAAAATAACTCACCAATCTTAAATACAATATTTACTAAGTATTTTATTATAAATCATAAATCTTTGACAATCAAGTGTCATATCTTATCTCTTTTTATAAGAGAAGTTTCGATTTTAAATCTCTCAAATAAAATATATTGTAATTTGTTGATTTTTTTTGTAAGAGAAGTTTCGATTTTAAATCTCTCAAATAAAATATATTGTAATTTGTTGATTTTTTTTGTAAGAGACTCGTTTGATTAGTTATTAGATTTCATAAGAGTGGATATATAATAATTAGTTAGTTTTTCTGTCCGAGACTCATTTTATTAGTTATTTATTATGATTATTTGTAAATAATAATACATGTAAATAACACTTCTTTCATTGGTCATATTTAGACTGTAAAGAATTCTTCTTTTTAAAGAAGTGATGACGTATTACAATATATGAATTATAATTAATCAATCAAGAACACTTTAAAGTTATATTTGATATGTAAGAATGGAATGGAATAAAATAAAAAATAAAATAGAACTGACATGCAATTGAATAAATTAGTCTCAATTAACTGAAAATCTTCTTATTAAACACTATCATATCATATAACTTATTATATATAAACTTCGTATCTCTAATTAATTTGTTTCTTTATTTTTATCATAGTGACATACTTTCTTTTTCATTTGAAAAAAAGAAAAAAAAAAGAGAATGAAGAAGTGGGAAAGAATCGTAGATTTAGATGGGGGTAAAGTGGTCACTACACAGAGACACCATATTTCGAAAAAAACACATGCACCTTCTACGGTTAGCTCATCGCAGTGATCTGGACGGATGTACAAACCCGAAAAGTACACAACAGCAGGGACACAATCACGTTCGAACTGTACAGTAAACCGCGTGTCGTGTTGGACGGTTTCCAGATTACGACGACAAATGACTGTCACGTGTATCCACCTCACCTTCCTTTTGACCACACTTTTGGTCAAAATATTCCATGGTCCTCTGCGTCTGCGTACACGTTAACAACCGGGATTGTCCCCGGCCTTTATTCTTAGCGTGTTTGCGTGGCTTCAGCGATACAGAAACTGAGCGCTCCCTGGGTGGCACACACTTATTGTACCCCCTAAGTGTGCAAAGAATAAATGAAAATATTAAAGTAAAACAAACTTTAACATACTTTTGCGTGTGTGTGTGTCTACATATATATATATATATATATATATATATATATATAACACTTGGTTCAGGTTTATATGAGCTTGAATGTCATTTTCATCTCTTATTCTCACTTATTTAAATAAATTTTTTCATCACTTTATAAGCTCACAAAGATATTTTTAATTTTGAATTTAAAAAAATTTAATAATTCAACAAATTACAACAAGTTCATAAATAAAGCTCAAGTCAAAAATTGAGAAAAAAATAAATTACACATCCTTTTTTTAGTAACAAAGTGAAAGTAAAATCATAAAAAAAAGACACTATTTATCAACTAAACTAGTCCCAATTAACTTCAATTAATTTAAATAAGTTGCAACAAAAGCACAAAACAAAATAAAATTATAGCCATTGTTAGATGTAAATATACAAGCATTGTGTTCCCTTCTAGCTCAGCTTATGAAAAATAGGTTGTAAGTATATGTTGACGATAAGGATATGTTTGGGTTAAAGTTTTTAAACAGATTTTGATTATTACATAGATTATTATATAATTGATTAATATCTACATAATTTAATAAAAGATGTCATATAGTTATTACATATAGGAAAACTGATTTCTTTTTTAATTTTAAATTATTCATAAGTATGAAGTTTAAAATATAATTAGTATAAGACTTAATTATAACTCAAGTGATTTTTTATATAATTAATTATAAAAATAATCTAAACTAAACATAACTTAAGAAAAATTAGAAAAAATGTCAAAATTGAAAAAATACAAAAATAGAATAAAAAATAAAAGGAGCACTTTTGTTATTTTGAAAAAAAAAAAAAAATGAGCTGGAAGGGAGACATTTGTAGTTTGTCAGCAAAAGGATAGTAGGTTAGTGTCATTTCAGAAATTTTACGAAAAATATAATTTATCCAAAAAATAAAAGTAAATATAATAAAATGGTAGGCACATAGATTTTAAGAAACATACAATTTCATAAACAAATGACTCTTATAATTTTAAAATTATACATATAAAAAATAAGTTTTAAGCCACAAAGGATTTGTGCATAATTTGCTTAATGAAAATAAAAAAGAATTATGTGTGGGCACCATCACCGGAAAAAATTATTTGTGTTGATTTAAGGAGATCTTGACTGTCTCTTTCCCTAAAAGTAGGAAGGAACGCTTTTGAGAGAAAAATAAAATGAGGAGTTGCTAGCTTATTTTTGGGTAAAAAACAAGTATACCCGTTACAATAGAATGTAAAAAAAAAAAAAAAAACTATAAATAAACTAAATAAAAGAAATTATATAGCTTTGTTTCCTAATTACATTCTAAAAGACCCATTGACAAGGGTCAAAATAAATAAAGTACTAAAAGTGCGCAACCAAAGAAATAGGCTTGGGGGCTAAACACACACCTCGCCTAATCTGAATGTGTTAGGCACCCATATCGCCCAATCTGAATGGGATGGCCTCAAATGTTGAATTGTAAGGCTCAATCATTAAGAATAAAAAAAGAAAATGTGACAAAAATAGAATAATGTGATGGAAATGATGATCAAACAAATAAACTAAATAAAAGAAAATAAAGAAAAGGGAGTGCGAAAAAAATGTTTTGACTTGGGCTGGTAGGCTTCCTACGTATCCATCCTAAGATGGAACCAAAGTCACGTAATTCTACAGGTTGACCCTCTTTATCAAGAGTGATAAAATGGGGAGATCAACCAGGCAATGAGACTAGTAAGGGTATGAGGAGCGTAATTTGTTTAGTCGAAGCGGTTAAGCAACACTTCAACTAGGAATGGTTGACTTAGGATCGTCACTTGGGCAGAACTTCAGCTTGTTGCTTGATTCGGGACCATCACTTCAGCAAGACTTCAGTCTTGAAAAGGAAGAAAGTTAAAGAACTACCGAGTGAGAGAGAACTCTAAAGTTGTATCAACAGTAGAAGGCTATTCAAAATGGTGACCAAGGGAGTCTATTTATAGGCCAAAAATAGAGATTTGATCCAAGAGCCTACATTTGACTTCACAAATGGAAGGTTAGGATCATGTTTTGAGTGATATATACATGATTTAAATAAAAGAAATTAAATGAATATCCTAAATAAATAAAATAAAAATAATTTTTAAATCAATTATAAAAAATGCATTAGCCTATCAAAATGAATGCTACATACAAGATCCAATGTGGTGCAAGATAAATAGATTATTCCTAAATAATAAAAAAAAAATGAGGATAATTGGGAGAGATTTCTCAATAATCCTAACTATATAATATATCCGATATAGCATAATTATCCCACATTTTGTATTAGATATGTCCTATAATATATATATATATATATATATATATATATATATATATATATATACACAAAGTATGCACCTAGGTATAATGTGTATAGACACAACATGTGTACACCTAGATAGGTGGACCAATAGGGTGGCTACAATGCATCCTACTTGCCACCTAAGTCAACATGTAGACTAATGAAATGAATGCACACTATGTGATTGAGTTTATGCTAAGAAAAAAATAAATATCTAGGTTCAATGTATCTCCTCTAAAGGAAATGCCAAGCCACTAGATCTATGAAAACTCTAGAAATGAAAAGTCCTAATTATGCCTAAATGAATTACTATAACTCAGGATCGCCAAATTGTCCCCAATTTTGTGAAGAATCATAAGATTGCCACAAGACATGTGAAATGATCAAATTGCCCCTAGAGGCATAAGAATGCCTCAATTTGTCACCCACAGTCTAAAATTACCAAATTACCCCTAAAGAGGTAAATTGACATAAAAATTATGAAAATGCCCCTCAAGTGACCAAATAGTCCTACTAAGGATAAGACTGTGCTGAAATTACCAAAATGTCCTAAAAAAGAATAGAGTGGTATCGAAGTTACCAAAATGCCCTTCGACAGGTAGAAGAGTCAGACTAGAGGTAAGATTCTGATAGAAAAGTCCTATTAGAGGTGGGACTTTAACGGGAAAGTCCTACTAGAGGTAGGACTCTAGTGGGAAGAGTCCTACTAGATATGAGACTCTGGCATAAGAGTCTTACTAGAGATGGGACTCTAGTAGAAAGAGTCCTACTAGAAGTATGATTCTTGGCTAATTACCGAAATGCCCTTATCTAAGCAAGGGTCACAAAATGAGGTGTCTACGGAGAGCCCCTCGTTGATGGAACTTATAAGCAAATGAACGTCAACGCAAGAATAAAAAAGATACCCATTTTGACCTTTGTTGTGATTTTGCTGTGGTTGGACTCATTTCAAAATAAGATTCCTACGTGTCACCCTCAAGTAAATCAAATCATCTGTAGTTCATGAATAGAAAAAAATAGTGTTATCCTTCCTAGGTTTTCCTAAAGAGACTCATTTCGATAGGATTGTCATGATTGTACATCCTCAGATGTTTTATCTAAAATGGAATTCCATCCTAGTAGGTATATAAGAATACAATAATAGATGGCTTACCTAAAAGGAAATGTGATCATAGAACCACGTCCTCAGATAACTTACCTAAAAGAGGACTTCATCCTAATAGGTTGATAAGATTGTGATAGACGGCTTACCCGAAAGGAAATGTGATCTTAACAGGCTTATGAAATTTCATTAGACGGCTTAAAGAAATGTTGTCTTAGAAATCTTAATAAAAATTGTGTCCTTAGACAACTTTTGGTAGAGAATAAAGACTCTATGGGAAATGCTAGATTACAATTCGTTGGGAAGATGAAGCCTTGGTATAGCTCTTCAAGAAAATGGTAAATAATTACTCGAACTCTGCTGAGAATGAATTGAGTTGACTTGATGATTTCAATTTGTTAAGAAAAATGAAAATTGTGTCTTACTCATGAAACGTGACCTGGATCTCGGGGGACCACTTAAATAAAATGTTATTCACATGACCCTTTAGAGGAGTCGTAGGGTTACTTTGATGAAAGGTGGCTCTAAATTAGTGGGACGATGACACTATTCGCACATTGGTCAACTTTGACTAGAATTAAAAAATTACTATTTTTCCCTCTGATATTTGGTACGAATCACAGTGAATTTTTAGATACATTTTTACAAAAGGCTTGAATTTGACAAGAAATAGGCTAAAATTGGCAAAAAGGCCAAATTTGTGAAAATGGGTCCAAAACGTGAAAAAGGCCTAGTACTGCCTTTGTGTGCCGATCGGCACACCGAAAGGGGGGATTTTTCCCATCTGTGTACCAATCGGCTACCCATAAGTGTCGATCGGCACCCGGGTGCCTGGGCAAACAACTTTAAAATGTTGTGACTGTTGGTTTTCCCTTATTGCGTTCTTGAGTTCTCACCAATTGCACTTGTGCACATTTTTTGCAAGGTTTTGAGGGAGATTAGATTAAAGTATTTCACACTTGTTTCAAGATTTTGGGAGATCAATCAACCCAATTTTTGACTTCAAATCTAAAGATTTTCAAAAAAATGGTAAGTGAAGGTCATGATGACACGGACCTTATGTTCGACATTGATCGAGATTTGGGGGCTCCCAAACCGGTTCATGGGACTATATTTTGATATAAACCTCCCCTAGGCTATCAAAGAAACATGAGCTTGCTTCAAGAATCGGTGTACCATTTGCTACAACGGTATCACAGTGGACAGGTATTGATTTTCTTCAATTTTTTTTTTTGATTGTTTTGAGATTGTTTGCTTGATTATTTATGCATTTAGTTTTTTTTTTCATTTTGGGAATGGTTTGCATGAGATTTTGGCTTTTTGCATGCATGGACATTTTACCCACGTGCCTTTTAGGAAGGTGCACACCATGCATTTGTGAAAATGCCCAAATGGATTGTTTTTTTTTTCCTTTGATTTCATGCATCCAGTTCATGCTTGTTTGGCATGCTTATGATATTTGAAGGTTTTCTAACACATTGGATTTTATTTTTTGTATAAAGAATTGGAAATTCGCGCTCAGGGCTCGACGGTGAACATTGCGGAATGGTCGACACACTTGCATGTTAGATGCAAGGGACATGTGAGAGCAGCTAGTTTTGGTTTATTTTTGGACTAGATTTTCCACATGGACCATGACTAGAAGGTCCTTTACGCTTTGGCCGAGAGATGATAGGACATCGCCAATACCTTCCACCTTCGATTTGAGGAAGTGACGTTGACCCCACTTGACTTTTCGATGATCACGGGCCTCCTAGTAGGCTGTGACTAGGTGCCATGGGATGCTGACATGCAAAACTAGGAAGATATGGTATTTCGACTTTTAAGGTGGCGACCCATGTTGGTGTCAGGCAGTGTCGTACGAGTCAAGCAAATTTGGGATGTATTTCTCCATTAGAAGTGCAATGACACGCTTGTGGAGGATCAATTAACTAGAGATTTTATGCTCTCTGTGTTTGGACGAACCCTTTTTGCTAATGCAGGTGACACTTATGACACCCCGGGCCCTAAAGACACGTGGATGATCTTGTAATTTAAGGTCAAACTAGATAAATGATTCCTATATATCTCAAACCACCATGTGACATGCATATTCTCACTTGAGTTTTTTATAACAAAAATATTCGTTCATATTCCATACACATAACTCAACAAGGTTTTCATATATAAATTCCAAAAGTGTATGCATCTTGTGATTTTTATTTCTAAGTCAAAAGAATAATAGTCTTGTTAAGGCTTTCGAGCCTTCACATCAACATATAAAGACGATAAGGTCTTTTACATTCTCAAAATAACAAAAGACCAAAATAGAAATTATGAGTTTAATTACATCCAAAAATAAACATAAGAGTCCAAATGATATGTCCTTCAAATCCATGTCATCAAGTGACTGACTCATTACCGTTACTTGTATCTGGTAGGGGTCAATGCAACAACACCAGTAGAGCAACTAAATAAAGGGAAAAATAAAGAGTGACAAGTGTAGGCATGTGCTAAGTGTAGTGTCAAGCAAGTGTCACTAAGCATTTCAATTCAATGAACATTCATAGCATAATCAATTGAAATAAGAACATCAATAAAATAATAGTAACATATTTCAATTCTCACAATAAGAATGCAACACAAAAGGAGGTTACTTAGATTATCATCACCTCACTTATTTCAACAGTGTTACTTTCTACTTTCACTTCTTCCGTAATCCTTCAAGACTACCTAATGGCCCCCGATTGAGCCTGAGTGTTTTTCGAGCTACTAACCCGATGGAAACATACGACCACCCGCACGGGGTTACGGTTCACAATAGAAGGGAGACACAATTCTCGTTACAAAAACTCCAGGTAACTATCCATGACTTTCCCTTTCTCAACTTATAATTTCATCTCTCGTTTCTTATCCTTTCTCAACCCTTCAACTATCTAGATTCTCATTCATTATTCACAAAGTATTTATTTAATCTTTCATTCCATCAAAGGTATCTAAAGGGGTAATATCATTCACATCAAAGGAAAAATGTCACATATGCAATACAACCAATAATTTCACCATACAACATCATTACCATCATTTAAGCATTTTATCAAAACACTTAGTAGACATGTCAACTTCCTTCAAGTTCATGAATAACAAGTAATTAATTTTTGAACATTCAAGTAAAGAAATTTTAAGTCAGCACCATGCATCGAACACACATTTCAATATTCTAAATAAGATATATCAAGGGTTAAATACACAATGTTTATCAACTAGTTCATCTAGAAATTTACATCATTCTCTACATAAATTTCATACAAGATGGTCCATGAAAATGTCATGTAATGCATATTTTCTTCCTAACATTCATTCTTCACCTAGGTTAGAAGCCTTACCTCTTAACAAGTGTGGATTTGTGTGTAGAAAGAGAGAGAGAGAGAGAGAGAGAGAGAGAGAGAGAGAGAGAGAGATTCCAATTTCAAGGTTCAATTCTTACTCCCAAAGCCTAAAAAATGATTTACACCATTTATTTCACTCAACCAAGCTAGATCTACAAAGAAATGCACAAAATTTGGAAAAGAATGAAAAACCCCAAATTTTACTTTGTGTTCTTGAAGAAATCTTGAAATCCTAACATTTCAATTGATAGAAATTATTCTTATACTTGAATACTTATGTTGTGATGTGTTTACAATGCTTCAAGATTCATGAAAGCCTAAGAAATGCCATAACCCTAGCTTTCCTCTTGTCTAGAGAAAGTTTGGAATAGAAGGGAAAGTAAAATTTGAGCAAAAATGACATTTCAACTCACACTTAAAAGTTTTCTGTCGCACGTTCGTTCAAATGAACAAGCCCTTCATTCAAACGAATATTAAACAAAATTTACAATATGCCTTTTTCTTATTTTTACTATTTTTCATTTATCACCCATGTATCATTACTCCATATTATGTTGTTTAAATTATTTCCACCTCATTATTACGTTCGTGAGGTTTATTATCATGCAAAATTAACATTATTCATTATTTATTTCTTTTATGTATTTTTTTATTTTATGAAACGTTACAACACCATCCATCTTTTATGTTTCACCACCTTAGAGAACGTGAACAATTTTGGGTGCTTCAACTGGGGAAGTGTCTCAATGGAGGTTTTGTATTGTTGGATGTGTGCCTTGTCATGGGCGGTTACAAAGGGGATTGGAGGTTTTAACGTCATTTGGGAGGTATGACTCCTTGAATTTATCTTTTTCTTAGAAAATGCCATTTGATTGACTTTTCCTATTTTGACAGATTTGGGCCTATAAGGTCCTTCACTTGTTTCATTTTCCATTGGCAGAGGCAGAAAAAGATGTATTTCCCCACATGTGGTGGTGGAGGAAAGAGAACAAGCAGGCCCATCACGGAGCGAACACGGTCTACAAATTTCAAGTGGCTTTAGATAGCTTCCAAGTGGACACGATTAGTTCCTTTGTTTGAAATGTTTTCTTTAACATACGATATGAGAAACTAATGTTTTCCATTTGTGACAGATTCGGTGGAACCCGTGGGGGTGGTCCCGATTTCGGTGGAGAGGAATGTTAGCATAGTGCATCGACACTTGATACTAGAAGGCCTTTTTGAGAGGGTATAGTACTACGATGGAGTGGCCAAGCAACGGTTTTTCAACCAGTTTGGCCATATGACAAACTATTTAGAAAAATTAATGCCTCCTTTGATTGGGGGTCCGCCTCATCTTCCTAGAACTAGGATACCTAGTGGAGTGACAGGTCGTCTTAGGAAGCTATAACCACTATTGCCGATCTAGGGCTACCGACGGCTTTTTCAGCTTTTAATGTATCAGTGATGATCGATGACAGGACTTTCAGGTTAGAAGAGTTAGCCCAAACGACTGGTGCCATTGAAAGACTTCTGAATCCCGACCACTTGACTAGGGTAAGCCTTAACATTATTTTTGCTTCTTTTGCATTTGATTGAATTAACCATTTGTTGGAAATTTCAAGTGGCCTAGACTATCTATGAAGAGTCTTGTGAGTACATCACGACTTTGAAGCACAAAGTAGCTTATGTCACCATTGAGTCGTGGTAGAAAGTCACCTGTAAAACCGATACAGACATTGTGAGACTACATTTCTCTTTTGCATGCATTTGTTACATTTTGACATTTTATTGATCCTTGGTTGAAACTTATCACTTTTCAGACTGCTTAAGTTTCTCATCTTGAAAGACTGAATCAAGGTTAGGACTGCCCCGGAGGGGGAATTCCTGGTGCTAGGTGAGGAGGAGAGCCCAAGAAGAAATGGGGGGTTTCCCCAGATCGTGTGTGGATCGACACCAGGTCCTGTTTTACTGAGTTTCAGACTTATTACGCATTTTTGAGTGTTTTCTGAAAATCAGTCTCTTAAACCAACTTAGAAACACACTTGCAAGGATTTCAAGATATATTATGAACCTTAGGCCTCCTAACACATATCTTTAGCTTCTTGACAGTCTTAGTGCTCAGTATTCAGCTTCTCAACCCTTATGGCTTCTATTGCGATAGATGTGACTACTTTTGATCAACAAGTCCGTACATGGATAAATTCTCTTCCTAGCTTGAAGAATATCAACTTGGGAGAATTGAAGTAAAAACTTTTCTTTCTCTTACAAAAGCTACCATAGATTAGAACCAGTTGAGGGCTTGTGCATGTTTTTGGGACCTTGCTGATCAATACTTCTATTTTCAACTAGACGAATTGTGTCCCACCTTTGAAGAATTCTGCACTCTTTTTTATGTCATTATTCAAGGTAAGTTAATTGTCCCTACCATTCAACGTGGTTTTTCATCTTCTTTGTATTCTTTGTTCTAATTGGATGCCAAGAAAGCCAACAGATTGATTCAATGGTAAACTTTTTCCAAATTCCCTAAGTTGAACCTTTTCATGAATCAAGAGGCTAGCTGCACCAAGTTGCGTGTTCCTGCTTTTGTGCGTTATTTTAAGGTTTTTGATTGTTTAAGAACCTGACCAAGTTGATATTCGGTTCACTGATATTGTGGCTGAATTGAACAAGGGCGGTAACATGATGGGCATCGCTCTGGCCAAGACTCTGAACGGTTTAGACTTGGTTCATGGTGGATTTTCTACCTTTGAGGGTAGCCCCTTGTTGGTAACCATGTGGTTGTGTGACAAACTGAAGCTACTGAGGACTTCTGTTACCGTCCCTTATCTACCAATGCACTACTGCTCGAGGGCGTTTTTGGTGACTAAAGACAACGGGAATGATTCGTTTGAATTTCTTTCTCAGCTCACGCCTTATGACATTGATTGGTCGATTGTTCATTGGAAAATTAGGGCTCATCATTTACGTTTTCCTGGTTATTCAAGCATCATTTTGTCAAGTTTGAGAGAGACTTCCTTCCATAATCCTATCCAGATACTGCGTCAGTTCAATCCATGCAGATTGCTCCTAAAACTTGGGTTCCTCACTTTATTTTGGAAAGGCCGCCTCTTGCCATAGCTATGAATATATCCAACTATTGGAAGTATGCTCATGTCCCAAACTTGAATAATGTAGATTATTCTGACCAATTTCTCATGATAAATGAACATTTGTGGTGGCTTTGAGACCTAAATAATGAAAGGGAAGATCTTCAGGCGACTATTTTCTTGGGAGAAACTAGAATAAACATCAATGTGGACATAAATTTGAAATTGACAGCAATCAAGGAAGCTTACAAAGACTTAAGAGGATGAAGAGCGACGATGTTAGAATAAGAGGAGGGTGAGTCGGTCGAGAAGAGAGACAGAAACAACAACTCCCTTGGTCTTGAAAAGGAAACATCGACGACCTAAGAGGGTGCAAAAATTAAAGCGTAGCAACGGTGAGCTTGATTTTGAACACTTCTTTGCACGTGGATTTGAGAAGGAATTATTTGGGCTTTGTTTAGAAAGCAACAGTTTGTCGTTTCGAGTTGGAGGGAAAATCAGTGGCAAAGAAAGAATGAGTTCGAGAAAGAAGAAGGAACGAGTACCTTTAGTGATGACATGATTTTATTTTTTGTTTTAGAGGAAGTTAGTTCTTGTTAAACTTTGGCCAAGTTCGTTGGGCTTTCACTAGTTATTGAATAAAAGATGATCATTCAACTTTGGATTAGAAAGAATAAAACTTTTATTGCAGTTTTTGATACCATACTCACAGTAACTTTGTGAGCTACCTACGAACCTCTATATTACATGTGTAGCAAAATGAGTAATGGAGGGTCAGGTCATCGTAGTTTAGCACATGGGTAGCTAACTGCTAAACATAGTATTTCTTGAGTTGATCAAAGTTGATGAGTGATAAAAACTTATCTCTATCTATGTTTGTAAGCCACACTACTCTTCTGGTGGTTATACATTTGATAATGAATGGGCCACTCTAGTTGGGCCTGAAGTTTCCCCTTGGGTAAAGTACCGATGCTTGATTTTTCTTTAAAACCAAATCCCCTACTTTCAGGCCTCTATTTTTCACTTTCTTGTTAAAAGCTCAGGCTATTCTCTTGTGATACCCTTGTGTCTGATAAAAAGCTCTGAGCTGTCTTTCATTCAAGAAGGCTAACTCATCATATCTGTTTTACAACCAGTTAGTCTCTACAACTTAATTTTTGAGAAGTACCCGGATTGAGGGTATCTCTAGTTAAATAGTTAAAATTGCCTCCATCCCGTACATCAAAACGTATAGGGTTTCTCCTGTAGGTGTTTTGATGGAAGTATGATACCCCTACAGAGCAAAAGAAAGTTTTTCATACGAGTTCCTACTGGTTTCTATTGTCTTTCTTAGGATGTTTTTCAAGGTTTTGTTGGCCGCCTTTACTGCCTCATTTGTTTAAGGTCGATAGGGTGAGGAATGGTGATAGGAGATTCTGAATTCCTCAATAAATGTTTGACTTCCTCTTTAAAGTGCAAACCATTGTCTGAAATTAGTTCATGGGGTACTTCGTACCGACTAATAATGTTTGCCCGAATGAATTGAGCCACTTCTCTTGGCATGGAGGACCGTGTAGGAAGCAACCTCTACCCACTTGGTGAAATAATTGATGGTTACCAAAATGAATTTATGGCCATTAGAGGCTTTTGGTGTGATTTTTTCAATGATATCTATTCTCTAGGTTGAAAATAACCAAGGGAATGTCAAGTTATACAACTCCCTAAGAAGGAGATGTTGCAGATTAGCGTGTATCTAACATTTGTGACACTTTTTAACAAAGAAAATGCAATCTTCATCCATGGTATTCTAATAATATCTTTGCCGGACTATTTTCTTGGCTAGCATGTGAGGCATTTTGGTAATCTTTAATGTTTCCCCTACTCTTTAGGGGTAATTTGATATATTTTAGAGATTTTCTAGTTTCCAGGGGTATTTCGATAATTTTGACATCATTTTGCCCTTTTGAGTGTATTTTGGTACATGTGGCATAATTCTACCCCTAGTAGGTCACTTTAGTCATGTAAAGGGCATTTTTTATAATTTCTATGTCATTTTACCCCTTTGTAGGTAATTTGATAATTTCAACCTTTTAAAGACAACTTAGGCACTTTTTTATGCCCTGGGGGTATTTTGGTAATTTCAAAGTTACGAGCTTAATCTAGCGATTCTCCATCAAATTGGAAAAAATTTAGTAATCTTGAATGATAATTTTTATTTTTATTTTTAGGATTTACCATTTTATTTTAGGATTTATTATATTTTAAGTGAGATTTATCTTAAATCTCATTGGTGCACCTATCATATTTTTTTAAATTAAATGAGATTTATCTTAAATCCTATTAGTGCATTAGGTGTCTTCTTGATGTTGATTGACCCATGAATGTTTGACATTCATGTGATTGGTCCACCTCATCTAGGGTTTTTCATTGGTTATTTAATGTTAGGTACATGTGATTGGTATATAAATTATAGACAATTGCTTGATTGGTCTACATTATTAAGATTTTATATTATATATATGGATGGTTAGGAACTTTCTTCTTAGTTATCCCTTTTTTAGTATTTAATTAGATTTAAACTCTTAATTTTCTCAATTTTTATTAGAGCATTCATGTAGACATGTTTTTCATCGGCTCTTGCCATTTCTCATATTTCTTATTTTAATTATTAATTAAGATAATTATGTCTAGGATAATTATTCTATTTTATTTATTTTTAATTCATGCTAATTATCATTCAAGAGTTGATCTTAGCCCTTTATTTGTAAGATTCAATTTAAGTCATTAGATCAAGTCTCTATATTTTGCTTATAAATAAACCTCATTTGTCACCATTTTCAAGGGACCTGAATTCTACGCCCAAGTTTGTCATTTTGATCTTTCATCCTTCTATGTTTTAGTATACAAGACTACCAAGCTGAGGCACTATCAAGCAAAGGGTCCTAGTCCTACCATGACAAGTCGAAGTGCTACCCAATCAGAATAATGATTTAAGAAAACAAGTTGAAGTGTTGCCCGAGTGACAACACCTAATAAACATGTATAAGCCAAGACAAGGCACGCTCCGTAAACCCTTCTCTATAATCAGATTCATCACCTTCTATCACCCATGATGGGAGTGGCTAAATCAGAAGAACTATGTTACTCTGATTCTATTCTCTAAGTGTATATATAGGAAGCCTATCCCTTTCCCCTCCTTCCGTTTATCTATTATTTACTTTATTATTTCTTTTTATATTTAGTTGTATTTTGTGTTTTATACTTTGTGTGCATGTTTACTTCATCTTGAGTTTCCTTTCTTTGTTTTTATTATTTCATAAAAGGCCTTGAAGATGAACATTTGAGGTCGGTCCATCCGGACTGGGGAAAATGAGTGCCTAACACCTTCCTATTTCATACCTTAACTCCCTTATCTAGGGTCTTTTCTTTGGTTGTAATCTTAGAAACTCAATTTCGGGTTTTAAATTGTAGCAAGTACTGAAGTAATGTAATATTTAAATTTTCTATCCTTTTACATGTATTTGTTTTATAGGTTGTAACAGGTTTGTTTGTTTGTTTAACAGCTCAAAACAAGTTATCAACTACTTTATATCAATTTGAGCATTTTTCCTCATTTTAAGGAAAGTTTATATGTTCGTGCTGATACTCACACCTGTACATAAGTAAATATTAAGGCAGAGCTAGTTTGACAAATAGGCACGATACATAATGAAAATTTTATATTAAAATAATATATGAATAACAGTAAGCATATAATGGGTTCTACTTTTAAATCTAACGGACAATCTCCTTACTGCCCTATTTAATCTAAGTAAACCCTAAGCTAGCTATGATATGATTAATTAGCCGTCATTTATAGTCTTATTAACTAAAACAAATATTACACTTCGAATCTAGATGCCAATACGAGCTACCAGGTTAATTTTCACGCAATTCTGAACTGATGACTTATAGCACAAATGAACTAAGCAAATAAAAATCAAATTTTAGAAATATAATTTGAGAAAATGGACAATGTTATCACACAATATGCATCAAAAAATGTTAGGGTGTCAATTTTCATCACGACATGGTCGATTGTTCTCTCTCCAGGAATGAGTTAAATTTTGAAATTTGATTCAGTGTATTAGTGCCTGAAATGAAAGATGATAAGATATTTATTAAGATTGTTGCAGCTGCTGTTGATTTCAAGAGGAGATGAGGAAAATTCAAGGCCATCAGTTCGTATCTTCATGTAATTCTCCTTCTTCTCATTTCGAGTTGATTTTAACCAATTTGTTTGGTTAACTAAAATTTTTGGGTTTCTATTATTCTGTTGGTTGGGCTTTAAAGTCTGGACTTCTTTTCTTTGAAAAAATTTGTATAATGTGTACATTAGTCTTTCTTATTAGGCATTTGATCATTGCTGTAAAATGGAAAAAAAAAAAAAATTAGAGCCTTATGTGTTGTCATCTCTCTCTAAAAGTTGGGATTCACAAAGAATAAGAATGTGTCTCTTCTACAACATGTGTGATGTTGCCTTACAAGTCTCCCACATTCTAAAGGCATTTGGAGAGTGATCAGGAATTGATTTCCAAGTATGTGTGTATGTATTGTATTTTTTAAATTTAATTTTCAGTGTTTGCCTGCAAATTCATTTGTAATGCGAAATTAGATAGGGCTAAAGTAAGTAAAATTAGAAAATTATATAGTTAATTTGCTTCCAATGACTTCATACCTTGTTTCATTAGTTTGGACTTGGAGTAAGGAATTGGTTAACCTAATCGAATTGCCAATTTTTAGCTATTTTAAAATTAGTTTATCTTTGATTGTGTCATTTATAAATTGTTCAAGGCTATAATGTTACTGTCTTCAAACTCCATATATTTTAGAATCATTAATGTAGGAAAGTGTGAAAAAATTAGATTTGTTTTCATATGTTTCCTAATTTAATTTATTATTAATCTTATTACATAAATATGACATCATATTTGATTTCAGTTGAACCGATGATTGAACTAGTGACATGTGACACAATCATTTTTCGGGTCAATGAATGGTGTGGGTTTTAAAACATTGACTATAATTAAGAACACACATATTTGCCTACATATATACATATAAATATATATATATATATATATACACATATATATAGATATATGTAAATATACATAAAATATAAACACACACAATGGCAGGCATGTCTAGAGAGAGAAAGAAAATAAGGGTATGTTTGTTTAGGTTTTCAAAACAAAATTTTTAATTTCAAAACGTGGGATACGTGTTTGAAAAGTTATTAATTTTAATTTTTTTAATTTTTTATAATTTAGATTATCATATCCAAATGCATTTTCATAGTTTTTAAAAAATTAATAACAAAATTTTCAGAAATATTTTTCAAAAAATTATATCTAAATCATTATCTAAGTCTTGTATGAAACCCTGCCTAAAGTCTATTTTGACCTTTAATAAACATTGAAATTGTTAAAAAAAAATCATTTGTGATCAAAATGAAGGTTCAACCATGAGAGAAAATGTAGAAATCAAACATAGGTATGAATCTAGATTTCTAAAAAATGTTCATTAAAATCTGTTTTAACACTCGCGTCTTAAAGTACACGAGATAACTTTAAAATAAAGTTATAGAATGAAAAAATTGGGTAAAACGGGCAAAGATGAAGGAGAAAAGGTAAAGTTGTTGGTCTAGGACGTGGGTATGCTTTCTTCCATTTATGATAATTATTGACATGTTTTAATTCTCAAAACTTATTTTATAATCACTAAATGAGTGTTGGACAGTATTTGGATAAAAAAACAAATAAAAGTAAGAAAAGTGAAAGAAAATCAAGCTAGGAAAATGACATAGCAACTATTTTGTCGCTACGCAGGGGTTGTGCAATCGAGAAGAAGACCCCAACGAGTCTTGGGTTCTGTTCGGGTTTCAGGTCGAGGCTTGGTCAGGCGCAGTAATAAGTCTGAGTGAGATGGCACTATTTTGGATTGGTTTTAAAATATATATATATATATATATATATATATATACACAAAAAACAATGAACTTGCAATGGGAGCTCTCAAACCCAATACACAAGGAGAGGAGTGATGATAACAAACCACTTGGATACCAAGAAACTTGTGGTCATTTTGAGCAGCATATATGCATAAGCGTGCATATTATTAAAAAAAAAAAGGAAAATATTTCACTCAAGGTTCAAACACGAGACCAGCAACCTGAAAGTAATAACATAACCACTGAGCCACTAAAGTGGTTCGTGGGTATTTTGAACGCTAATATTTATTTATATAAGTGTGTGTGTGTGTGAATATATATTTATATCAATGAAATAATTAGAAAATAAAGTCTAATTAAATTATAGGAAAATGCTCCCTTAATGTTTTTTATGGCTCTAAACAATGAAGTTTGCTTTTATGAATTAAATTCCAAAAAAATATTTTGATCGAAAGCTGACAATTTCTATTTCATTTTGGAGTTTGAGAAGGATACCTTCACTCTAGAGTTAAACGACCTCAAGAACAGGTTCGATGACTTCCAAGCCACCTCCCTTCAAAAGGTCCAGGACATTACTGAAGCTGTCAGAGCTCAAACCGAAGTTGATCTGAAGGCTAAAGTCTATGACTTGGGTGGTGAGCTGATCGAGCATAGGTACCACACATTCAGGGTGAAGCTTTGCAAGAAGTATCCTGATGTGGATCTGGCTGGGATAGATGACATTGAAATCTCCCCAGCTGAGATTGAGGTGCAGGAGGATGAAGAGGAGGAAGCGGTTCCCAAATTCCCTCAAGCTGACGCTCTAGAGGGGCCCAACTAATCTTGATATGGTGCAGGAAGAAGAGGAGGAGGAAGCGGTTTCCGAACCTTCTCAATGATGATGCTTTAAGGGCTACCGAACCAGTAGTAGACTTGGAATATTTTGTACTCTTTTTGTTTTTTCCTTGTAATTTTTTCAAACTTTGGGCCAATTATAAATGAAATTTGGTTTCTTTTAGAACTTTGTGTGTTATTTGGTAGTCTCTTCAGTCTATTAGAATCTCCAAAACACCCATGCAATTTTTCAAAGGCTTTAACAACAGAATGCTCAGAGTAGCCAAACTTATAAAATTTTTGGACATTGGCATGTTAATAAGTCGTAATGTACCAACCTTTACCATTTGCAATGAAATCAAGCTTCATCCTCAAATCTTTAATTAAATTAAGTTTCAAACTCAAATCTTTAAGACTTATAATTAAATCAAGCTTCAAGCACAAATTTTTGAAACTTATAATTGAATCAAGCTCCAAGTACAGATATTCTAAACTTATAATTAAATCATGCGTCAACTATAGATCTGTAGGGTCAGACCCGTGGCATTCATAAAAAATGGGAGGCCTTGATTGAAATGAATTGGACATTCAGTGCTTCTGATACCATTATCGAACTGTTCGCTTGAGTGAAATGGACCAGACCTATAGCTCTTGCAGTAAATGTAAGGCTTTTAGGGGTCTATACATTGGATGAGATGGACCAGACCTGTAACTCTTGCAGTGAATACAAGGCTTTTAGGGGTCTGTACATTGAGTGAAATGAACCAAACCTATAACACTAATAGTGAATACAAGGCTTTTAGGGGTCTGTATATTGAATGAGATGGACCAGACCTATAGCATTTATAGTGAATACAAGGCTTTTAGGGGTCTATACATTGGATAAGATGGACCAGACTTGTAACTCTTGTAGTGAATACAAAGCTTTTAGGATCTGTACATTGAGTAAAAAGGACCAGACCTATAACACTTGTAGTGAATACTAGACTTTTAAGGGTCTGTACATTGAATGAAATGAACCAGACCTGTAGCACTTGTAATGGATACGATTCCTTTGTTAAGCTTCCAAAGTATGATATGATTAAACTCTTATTACGATTCATTATACTCAAGGTATGCTTTGAATATGTTTCAAGATCTTCAAAATGGATTACGTTTTCAAAGATTATGTTATCCTCTTAACTATCCATGGAATATGTATGCTTTACTTGAAATCCCATGATAGTGCTCTAGCTTTACTTACCGAGCTGTCTAGCTTACGTTGGTTTTCTAACCTTTTTTTTTTTATGACGTGGGGAACAAGAAGTGAGAAGAAAGGAAGAAAAACCCCAAAAAAAGCCATGTTCCTAATAGTGAAAGTAATGCTCTTGTAGTATGTAAGTAGTGATCATGTGACGATCACTTATGTCTTGCTATAAAAAACAATAGTCTACTTTTGGACCTATGTTGTGTACTAAATAATGTGTACCCCAAGGGTACTCAATAATATTTTTATGAATATTTAAAGCATATATAAAAAGTTATGTTGTAGTAAATGCTCTGGTTTATGGCCTTTGCGATGTTACTAGTCTGGACTTGTATAAAAAACTACGTTATTTTAAGGCCTTTGTTGGTTAGATTCCAACCCTCCGTATGTTATGGGAGATTGAGATGTGACAAAATCCCTAAGCCAAACATTTGTTCGAGTGATGTATACTATAATTTGAAAATTGGCCTTATGAGTAATTGGGTCGAACCACCTCCAAATATTATTTCTAGCGATTATTGAAAAATTTTAAATACACCGTCAACGAGCCATCATTCACATGAAAGTTCGAACGATCGTTCGAGCAACCATCTCTGGATTTGAGTTTAAAAACTAATTTACACATGGTTTGAATGAAAGTTCAAACTATGTATCGAGCAAGCACCACTATTGTTTAAAGTAAAACCAAGCTCCGAAAAGTCGTTTGAACGACAGATCGAGTTGAGAAGAAAATTAAATTTAGGTAGGTAACTAAGGTTCTCACAAAAAATAGTGAGCATCCAAGTGGGTTATAAAAATATGTATCAGTACATGTACGTGGTTAAAAGGATAAGAATCACAATTGAATTTCAAAAAATTAATTGCTAGGTAAGAACTACAATTGAATTTCAAGATAACAATTGCTATCAAATCTCACTACCAAGCTAGATAAACTCTCATGTTAACAACTGATCACGTAATTTCGGAACTTGAATTATTTTCATTTAAAGGCATAATATCCTCTTGAAACTATAAAGATAAACTTGATCAGTTGATGGGAATCACATTATCACTTGAGTTGGTAGGTGTCACAAGGTCTAAATTCATTTTTGAATTTTTCTACCTTGTGCGGTACTAAGACACTGTCTTATCCAGCCAATACTCACACTCACACCAAGAGGCTTAGAAAAGGAAACACAGCAACACACAAAGACACAGAATTACAGGAAAACTCTTCCCAACCTTTACTTCTCAACACAGAATAGGAATACACAGCCTTAGGGTTGCGTGGCAAGAAGAACACGCTCTCTTCCATCATGTCCCCACACCCCCCTATTACATTGTATTTATAGACAAAAATCTCCACCACCCTTGTGCGTGCATGTGACACGCACATGGCCCGCAGTTGACACCCCCGACTGCTAGGACTTATTTGGAGCCTTGGATTTGCGCCACCTATGAGCAGTAGTTCATCTCACTGTTGCCTTCAATGCGAGCCCTTCGATCAATGCGCCAACACATCACGCGATTTTCCATTCCTAGACAGACTTGTCTCGCGCCAACACATCACGCGGTTTTCCTTTCCTAGACAGACTTGTCTTTTGCCAGTCTAGCAACTGCCGTCACATGTGCTGCCAGTTGTTCTCAACGCTCATGCCACTCCAAGCCTTCACTCAAGGACGTGGCTATGTGTACTCAGCCTTGAATCAGTGGACCACTTAATCCCACCAATGCCTCTGTGTCAGCCCTCATTGCCGAACCATGCCTACTCACGGTTCGGACTTGTTTGTCTAACATTGCCACCGTTGGTGATGGAGGTCGGACCACTATGTCGAACCCAGCTTATAACAACAACATGCCTTGCCCCGAATGTGCCAGGGTCTTAGGCCACACGGCTAACTCGCCCATGGACGCCTCAAGGAGGTACTGCCCCTTATATATGTCTTATGAAGATTTGTCTACCTGACAGGAGTAGACATAGCCCCTTGCAGAACCAATTCTTCCTCATGTGCGCATTTACCTTGCCAAAGGCAATCTATGTGCCAAACTGTTCACAAAGGCATTGCCTTAACCCTTCGTTGCCCAAGTTGTGCATACAGCTACGCCAAGTCAAAAATCCCTCAAGACAACCCAACCTTGGAATGACATTCCTACTCCCAAATGCCATTCCACTCCTGAATGTAATTCCAAAACTAGAATATAATTCCAAGGCATCCTAATCTTCAAGTAAGGGTGCCCATGACAAGCCACCCCCACCTTGGCCTTGGCAGTGGCTGAGGCTCACCAATGCCATGGCCTTGTCAAGTCCTCAAGAGGCTAACAAACCACCCCCATTAGAGGAATCTGACGCCCTCGTCAGATTGTTCCAATAGTCTCGAATCTGCCGCTCAAATTGCCACAAAGTCACATCTCTTTCCCAACTTGTATCAGCCTCGCTGCCGCCCTTCCACTGAACCAGATAATCAGTCCACCGGTGAACTATTTTGCTGCTGACCTTCTGTGTTTGTCAGCGTACTTCTTCATCCGATGTTGTGCCTTGTTGAGGCTGTCCATAGCTTCATCTAGCAGCTTCTGCTTATCTCTAGCAAAGCGATAGGTAGCTGGACATTGGCCACCGGTCTTTTGTTTGGCCACCTCGTGGGGAGTGAGGGGCTGTTGTCCAATGGCCAACTCGAAGGGACTGAGTTCTGTTGCAGAGGACTTCTGCAAGTTGTAACAAAATTGGGCAGTATTCATAAGCTGTACCCAATTCTTCTGGCTTGCAGTCACATAGTGTCGCAAGTACTCATCCAACAGTGCATTCATCCTCTCTGTCTGACTATCTGTCTGAGGATGGTTTGCTATGGAGAACTTCAACTCTGAGCCCATCAGCCCAAATAAAACAGTCCAGAACCTGCTTGTGAACCGTGAGTCTCAGTCACTGATGATGTCCTCTGGCAGCATGAAGTACTTCACCACATTTTGAAAGAACAATTCTACAGCCACATCTACCGGGCATGCATGTGGTGCAGGGATGAAGACTCCATACTTCGAGAACCTGTCAACAATAACAAAGATGGATCTAAATCCATCCACCTTTGGTAGTCCTGAAATGAAATCCATGGAAATTGATTACCATGGTCTTTCAGGAATAGGCAAAGGCTGCAACAGCCCTGCCTCTTTCTTCTTCTCCAACTTGTCTTGTTAGCATACCAGACAAGTCTTGACATAGGCCTCTATGTCTTCTTCCATCTTCGGCCAATAGTATGAACGGGACAGTAGGGCTAGCATCCTTTCAATGCCAAGATGTCCAACCCACTGTGGATCATGTGTTTCTCTCAAGAGTTCTCGCCTCAGTCCCCCTCCATTAGGAACATAGAGTCTGCCGCCTTTTGCATATAGTATCTCATCATCCAGCCAATATTTGCGAACAACTCCATCTCTGACTTGTTGTCACAGCTTCTTATAGGCATTGTCTGATTGAGAAAAATCCTTCACACGCTGCAGCAAGTCTGTCTGCACGTTGGACAGGGCAGCAACATACTCCTGCACGATCTTCCTACTCAATGCATCAGCAACTTGATTTTGACTGCCAGGTCTATGAACCCATTCAAAATCAAATTCTGCTAAGAATTCCTACCAACGTGCCTACTTGGGAGTCAGCTTCTTCTAGGTCTTGAAGTAGGTGTTGGCAACATTGTTTGTCACCACCGTGAACCTAGTCCCCATCAGATAGTGTTTCCTAGTGTCCAAGCAGTGCACAACTGCAGTCATCTCCTTCCCATGGGTAGAATACCTCTGCTCAGCATCCTTCAGCTTCCGATGCTCGAAGGCAACAAGATGTTTCTCTTGGACCAGAACCCTTCCCAAAGCTCTGTTAAAGGCATCTGTATGGACTTCAAAGGGCAACTCGAAGTCTGGCGAGCACAACACTGGCTCCGAAGCCACTGCATGCTTCAGCTTCTCAAAGGCTGCCTGGCATACTTCACTCCAATCCCACCGGTTGTCCTTCTTCAGCAAATCAGTCAAGGGGGCCACCTTTTTAGAGTAACCCTTGATAAACCTGCAATAATAGTTAGCAAGTCCAAGAAAAAACCTTAGTTCTGACACTTTAGTTGGTGCAGGCCAATCAAGGATTGCCTTCACCTTCCGTTCATCCATCCAAACTTTGCCATTACTAACCCAATGGCCAAGAAACATCACTTCTTGTTGGCAGAATTCACACTTCTTCTTCTTTACATAGAGTTGGTTTTCTCTCAAGCTACTAAAAACCAATCTCAAGTAAGTTAAGTGATCCGCAATAGTCTCATTGTAGACTATAATGTCGTCAGATACACTACAATAAACTTGTCAATATACTTGTAAAGAACATCATTCATAAGATTATAGAATGTGGCATGTGCATTAGTGAGGCCAAAGGGCATCACCAGGAACTTATACGATCTATAGCGAGTAACGCAGGCAGTCTTGGCCTCATCTCCCTCAGCAATCTGCACTTGCCAATAGCCTAAGCGCAAGTCCAGTTTTGTGAAATAGGAAGCTTTGCTCAGTCTGTCCAAAAGGTCATGGATATTCGGGACTAGGTACTTGTTCTTTATAGTCACCTTTTTTAGGGCCCGATAGTCAATGCACATCCTCATTGAACCATCCTACTTCCGCTAGAACAATACTGGGGCTCCAAAAGGGGCTTTTGAAGGCTGAATGAACCCTGCATCAAGGAGTTGCTTCCTCAATTCTGCCAATTGGGCAGGCAGTCTTGGCCTCATCTCCCTCAGCAATCTGCACTTGCCAATAGCCTAAGCGCAAGTCCAGTTTTGTGAAATAGGAAGCTTTGCTCAGTCTGTCCAAAAGGTCATGGATATTCGGGACTGGGTACTTGTTCTTTATAGTCACCTTTTTTAGGGCCCGATAGTCAATGCACATCCTCATTGAACCATCCTACTTCCGCTAGAACAATACTAGGGCTCCAAAAGGGGCTTTTGAAGGCTGAATGAACCCTGCATCAAGGAGTTCCTTCAGTTGCTTCCTCAATTCTGCCAATTGGGGAGGCGTTATTTTGTAAGGAGCCTGTGTGGGAGGCTTTGCACCAGGTTCCAACTTGATCTTGTGATCAATTGCAAGTCGAGATGGAATGGACTTGGGAAGTTTTGGTGGCATGACATCTGCAAACTCCTTCAGCAAGTCAGCCACTTCATCAGGGACTTCCACAGTGGTGTCGGGCTTGATCTCCACCAAGGTTGCAAGCTAAGTCTCTTTGCCTTTCCGCAGTCCAGTCTTCAACTGCAATGTAGAGAGCATCCATGTTTTCTTCTTCCCTTCTTTCTTGCTTTGGTCGCTGTAAACAGTAGGGACAAAGCATGTAGCTTTCTCATCGGTGATCATCATGCCACCAAGATGAGGTATGACCATCACTTTGGCCTTCACGAAAAACTTATTACTAAGGATCAGATCAAAATCGTCCAAGGGTACTGTCATCAGATTGCACAGTCCCTCCCAAGCACCAATGTTGAGGGCTGCTTGTGCTGTACCTTGGACTGGTTTGGCCTCGAAGTTGACTGCTTTCAACTTGCTCGTGTTCTGATCTAATTTTAGGCTAAAGGTAGCCACCTCTCGCTGGGCCACAAAGTTGTGAGTGGCTCCAGTATCCACCATTGCTCACACTTCTTTGCCATTCACCTTAGCCTGCACATACATCAAACCCCGTTGAGTCTGCGACTTCTGAACTGTGATGGCATTCAACAATTGGAGTGGATTGACTCTGGTTGGAATATCAGAGTCACTGTCTGAGTCCTTGCTATCAAGCACCAAGGCACTCAGTTTCTCTCGTTTGGGGTAGTCTCTTAGGCGATGAGGGCCATTGCAGAGGAAACAGCCATTCATGGGCTTGCCCTTGCTCTGGTTTGTTTCTCCTTTGGACTTGGAAGTGCCGCTGCTATTTCCTTTCTTCTTTCCATCATGCGGCTTCTTTGCATCTCTGGATTGTCCATCTTTGGCCTTCTTCCCACCATTGTTCTTCTTCTTTTTAGTTGAGGATGTGGATCCAACAACTTTGAAGTCGACCAGCCCCTCTGTTGCAGCAATTGCAGAAGGAAGGTCTCTTACCCCTTGCCTTTGCAATTTAGCCTGCGCCCATGCCTGGAGTCCGGATATGAAGTTAAACAGTTTGTCCTCTTTTGACATGTTCTGGATGTCCAGCATCAAGGAAGTGAATTCCTTCACGTAGTCCCTCACAGTGCCGGTGTGCTTCAACTTTTTCAAGTTGTCCCGAGCAACCCATGTAGTGTTGCAAGGGAGGAATTGATCCTTTTAGTTCCTTCTTTAAGATCTCCCATACTTCGATCCGAGGGCGTCCAGCATTCAGATCATTTTGCACTCGGGTCCTCCACCAGAGTTTTGCATCACGTGTAAGATACATACTGGTTATGGTTACCTTCTCTACGTCGGGGACACGGGCAACCTTATTGCTCTATGTCCCAAAGGAAATTCTCCAATTCCTTCGACTTTCTAGCACCACAAAAAGCCTTCGGTTCAGGGACTTTGATCTTGGAGGTCACCTCTCCGATGGCGCTTGGGTGGGCAGGGACATACTTCTTGTCTAGGGCTACATCATCCTCCAAACTCTTAAGGTTGATTTTCACGACGTCAGTCAGGGACATCACATCCTCCATGATGTTGGTGATTATGGCGTTCGTTTCTATCATGAAGTCGTCAAGGATTTTCTGCAAGTCCACTAACTCGATGGCATGTTGTTTTGTCGAAACAGAAAGAAGGACAGCATCGTCATCTTTAGGGACACCAACGAAGTTTTCCAAGCTGGTCACTCGATTTCTCAGGGCCTCGTTCGCAGTACCACCAGCCATGGTTGTCAAACTGCGCTCTGATACCAATTGTCACAGGTTCTAAATTCGTTTCTAAATTTTTCTACCTTGTGCGGCACTAAAACACTGTCTTAGTCAGCCAATACTCACACTCACACCAAGAGGCTTAGAAAAGAAAACACAACAACACATAAAGACACAAAATTATAGGAAAACTCTTCCTAACCTTTACTTCTCAACACAGTATAGGAATATACAGCCTTAGGGTTGCGTGACAAGAAGAACACGCTCTCTTCCATCATGTCCCCACACCCTCCTATTACATTGTATTTATAGACAAAAATCTCCATCGCCCTTATGTGTGCATGTGACATGCACATGGTCCGCAATTGACACCCCCAACTGCTAGGGCCTATCTGGAGCCTTGGATTTGCGCCACCTATGAGCAGTAGTTTATCTCACTGCTGCCTTCAATGCGAATCCTTGGATCAACGCGCCAACACATCACGTGGTTTCCCTTTCCTAGACAGACTTGTCTCGCACCAACACATCACGCGATTTCCCTTTCTTAGACGGACTTGTCTTCTGCCAGTCTAGCAATTGCCGCCAGATGTGCTGCCAGCTGTTCTCAACGTTCATGCCACTCCAAGCCCTCACTCAAGGACGTGGCTATGTGTACTCAGCTTTGAATTAGAGCACGACTTGATCCCACCAATGCCTCTGTGTCAGCCTTCATTGCCAAACCATGCCTACTCATGGTTCAGACTTGTTTGTCGAACATTGCCACCGTATGCTGCCACCGTTGGTGATGGAGGTCGGACCACCATGTCAAACTCAGCTTATAACAACAGCATGCCTTGCCCCGAAGGTGCCAAGGTCTTAGGCCGCATGGCTAACTCGCCTATGGGCTCCTCAAGGAGGTACTGCCCCCTATGTATGTCTTATGAAGATTTGTCTACCTGACAAGAGTAGACATAGCCCCTTGTAGAACCAGTTCTTCCCCTTGTAAGCATTTGCCCTGCCAAAGGCAATCCATGCGCCAAACTGTTCACAAAGGAATTGCCTTAACCCTTCGTTGCCCAAGTCGTGCATACAGCTGCGCCAAGTCAAAAATCCCTCAAGACAACCTAACCTTGGAATGACATTCCCACTCCCGAATGCCATTCCACTCTTGAATGTAATTCCAAGACTGAAATATAATTCCAAAGCATCCCAATCTTCAAGTAAGGGTGCCCATGACAAGCCACCCCCACCTTGGCCTTGGCACTGGCTGAGGCTCACCAATGCCATGGCCTTGTCAAGCCTTCAAGGGGCTAAAGTAGGAGTCATGCTTTCTGTATCACGAGTGACCTCTACAATCTTTGAAAATTTTTCTTAGGCTTAGTCAAAACATAGTTTGGGACTTAAACATGATTGTATTAACTTTTAAAATTTTCAAAAATATTTTTAAGCTCTAAATTAAAGTAAATTTAATCAAATTTAATTTTTAACACAATTAAATTAAATTGATTTTTTTTTAAATTGTGTGTATGCAATCAACCTAGGCCACGGTTCTAAATCCAATTACCTCGTCATTCCTATGAATCCAACTTATTTGATCTGCAATGCTACTTGATGCCTCATAAGACTTGAGTACTATATGACACATAAGGTCTTAAACTCCACAACTCCAATTATAACTCAAATTTTGCCAAACGGGATATGCCAACACATATTTTAGACTCGTAGTCCTATCAATCTCATTCTTTTGTAATTTTGTAACTAAACTAACAATAATGAATACATGAGTATAAATAAAAAGAGATGTAAATCCCCAAAACTCAAAAAAGAGAAATAAAACCTAACAATCTCCCCTTTTCACTATTTATTTAAAGATAAACTCAATTAGAACTAGTTTAATTAAAATAGTGGAATTTCACTATTTCTTTAAAACTAAAACTGAATTGATTCTAATTTTTTTAAGCAATAAGATTTTATTGTTTCTTTGAAAGTGGAACTGAACTAAAATTGGTTTGATTGAAATAATGAAATTTCACTATCTGAAACTAGTTTGATTAAAACAACAAAATTTCATTTACTTTATAAATAACTAATTTTAAAATAATTGGAATAATGAGATTTTTATGACTGTCTTTTGTACTTTATCTATTTATGTAATAGTGCCTTTGTTTCATATAAAAGAGCTAAAGTTGCACCATGAACAATCATATAAAATAGTGAAATCAGAAAATAAAATAATGACCCAACTTGAGACAAAAAAATCTAAAAACATGGACAAAGATAAATGAGCAACATGTTATACCTAAGTTGAGATAAAAAGTACAATTTGTGTAAAAACTTAAACAAAAAATCTATTTTCAACCTCAACTCACATTGTCAAAAAAGGCCACAACTCACATTTTTTTCTCTATAAAACATTGAAATTTTGCATAGCATAAATTTTTCTTTGTCAAAATTTTATATGCAATATAAATCTTATTTAATAAATCTCAATTTTTAGAGTTCAAATATATAGATTGTATTAAAAATAGATTCATATATTGAAAGTTATTGAATTTGGAAAAACTTTTAGAAATATGGTGTAATTCACTCGCGAGATTTTTCAGCAGGTGAGGCGTAATGCATGAAGGTTGTACTAAAAGATATTTTTGTCTCAAAATAACTAGATTAGACTTGGATGCGACCTTAATTAACATTTTATTTAGGGAATGTTGACCCAATCTCCCCCCATTTTAAATGGTAACAGTCATTATACAATGTTAATTTCATGTTTTTTCTTTGATTATTTTAAGAGCTAACTGGTGTTAAGTTCTTTAAAAATATGTTACATTATTGTAAATTCCATACTCGATTTTTTTTTTAGTATAGAGTCCATTTGATTATTTTATTTTTTTAACATTAGGTTTATTTTGATGAGCTGACACCAATTATTTTTAATAAATGACGTTTTTACCCCTTGTATGAAATCTCACACAACCGTTCAAAATCCATAGATTTTCATCCATGAGTCTCCATCCCCATCCCTACCACCACCTAGTCTGCCACTTACATCACCACCTCTTCCGCTATAATAGTGTATTTTTTTCCATAACAATCGCTGATCTACCACCACCTTTGTCATCACTAATATAGAGTGTCGTCATCACATATCCTTCATCCACAATGTGATTCAAAAAATTGAATAAAACTAGTCACAATTGAGAAATTCACAATGAAATTAATATTTTTTTCTTAAGACAATAAAATTTACTATCCTTCCTTCAGGAAAGTGAATTTTTACTATCCGAGAAGAAAAATTTTTATTTCAAATTTTCATATGCAATTTAGATTTTGTATGTTAGTTTTGATTTTTAGAGTCAAATATATAATTTTATTGACAATCGATTTATATATTGTGAGTTATTAAAATTTTAAAATTTTTTCTTCATTTTTGGATACCATTCACAAGATTCAATTAAAATACGATTAAAATAACACTAAAAAAATATTTTAATCACAAGATAATTGAACACCTTGATAAGTTAATTTACTTGAGATTGAACTCTATGATAATTTTGATACATTTTGTGAATTGTTGGAGGAACGACTCTTATATTAAACTATCATTTTCTAAATTGTTGATTCTTCAATGTTGGAGTTAAATCTTGGACTAGTGTTATAAAAAATAATTTTCACTTTATGTTTGTTTCAATCTTATTTACTATATTTGGGTTGTTTTGAAAACATTTTTTTAAAAAAAAATTTTAAAGAAGAAATCGTCTTTTACAAAAACGATTTCAACTATTTCAAAACATGTATAGAAAACGTCTTTTCGAAAAACGTTTTTAAAAATGTCTTTTTAAAAAGCGTTTTGAAAAAATGCTTTTAAAATGAAAATTATTTTTTAAATAAACGACTTCTCAAAAGAATCCTAATCCGATAAATAAGTTAAAAACAATCCTATTATAATAAAAGAAATTAAAAACAATCCTAAATTGGTAAAAAATTGATCGATGTTGAAATTTTCGTTTCAAGAGGTAATTAAGAGTGCAGCGTAACAGTGTTGGTTCTTCATTCGTGCAACCATTGACTTTTGCTTCTAAAGGTACAATCATGAGAAGCAAGGAACAATAAAAGATGCACACTCGCTTACACCCCCAATCACCACTCCCTAATTGCCACGTTGCTCCACCTACCTCGCCCACCTGTCACCCTCCCACTGAGCCGGCGGCGTACCCTCGTGTTAGTCCCCCCCACATAGGAACAAAATCTCTAGAGAGAGAGAGAAAAACTAGAGTGAGAGAGAGAATTCGCAATAGGAACCAACCGCCCCATATTTAAACGTCGGTAGTAGTTTGTTGCTTCTTCACCGCACTGCCACCTCACCACCGGTCTCCGGTCAAACTCGCCGGATTCGTTATCCTTCGGCGAAACCAAGATTTCCGTGTTCAAGCAAACTCTCTCTCTCTCTCTCTCCATCCCTACCTCTCTCTGTGTGTGTCTATATTGTCATATATATGATAATGACCATAATCGTTACCATATAACCGTCCCCTTCTCTATAGACGCTAACTCTGCCGCTTCCATTTCTAAATGTATTCATCTCTCTCTATACAATGAAAAATTCCCGCCGATTCTCCTGGCGAAAAACCAGCAATACCGCCGCCGCCTCCGTCAGTCTCCGGTCTCACGATTCGATGATTGCCGTTTGATTATGCATCCGTTCTGTTGCGTCTCCACCGTTCAAGACCGGAAACCGGCCAATTTACCTGAATTTCCGACCAATCCTCCGGCGACCTCTGCCGTAGCCGGTGTCAGATCGGATCCGGCGAAACATGTCAACAACCAAGTCCACAATCACAGTAGTAGTAGCGATTACGGTCGGTTGAGCCAGAGAGTGGTTGCGCCGTCGTCAATGACCACCGATATAGCATCGCGGCCGCCGTCGATGCGCGAGGCAACGCAATTGTTGTGCGGCGATCAACGGGAGGTGAAGATTAATGATATAGTAGGTAATGGGATATGTGGTATTCTGTCTAAGTGGGTGAATTACGGTAAAGGTTGGCGCCCTAGGTGGTTCGTGTTGCAAGATGGCGTTCTATCGTATTTCAAGATCCATGGACCCGATAAGATTGTGGTGAGTCAAGAGACCGAGAAAGGATCGAGAGTAATCGGAGAAGAGTCGCGTCGGCTAATCTCTCGTCACAAGAATGGTAGCTCTCAGCCCCGACGCAACCCTGTTGGCGAAGTTCATCTCAAGGTTCTAACTGAATTATTCTCTCTGTGTCTCTGCACCACATGCACACCCACGTTTGTTTGTTTGTAATTTCATTCAATTTTTCTGCTACCGTTTCTCTATTTAATTCTTCAAAAGACATATATCTACGGTTGACATTTTGCTTTTTCAATTGCATTTCTTACTTCGTCACAAGGTCTATATATATGCAAATAAGGATAGATTTTACCCTGTTTAGTTCTTAATATTATTCGGTTTCTCCTCTCTTATCGTATCTCGGATTATACTCTTTTCTGTCACATAGAAACCCTTTTATGGCTTCTTCCAATTTTTGTTTTAATTTAAGACGGTATATGTTTGATGGGATTCATTTTAGGCTCTATACATTAGAACCAATTTTACCCATGTTTCAGTTCAAAATTTGATTCAATTCAATGTTTTTTCTCTGGCTAATTATAATCTCATATCATATTTTAATTCATAACAAACACTTTCCATTATCTGTATCAATGTGTCTTTCCATTTTTCACCTTGATAATTGATTAATCACGGGGCCAGCATCTTCAGAAAAAGATTTTTCTTCCTTCTCTTGTTTTAATTTTATTTTTTTTCGAATTTCTTATTGTTCCATCCCAATTTTTAGTTATTTTGAAAGAAATCTATCTCAAAATTACAGTATGAAGTATTTTTTATAGGTTTCATCAATCCGTGAGAGCAAATCAGATGACAAGAGGTTTTCAATTTTTACGGGAACTAAGAGGCTGCATTTGAGGGCCGAGACACGAGAAGATCGAGTGGCATGGATGGATGCATTGCAGGCTGTGAAGGACATGTTCCCCAGGATGTCAAACAGTGAATTAATGGCTCCTTTGGACAATGTTGTTGTGTCAACGGAAAAGTTGAGGCAGCGCTTATTGGAGGAGGGTGTGGGTGAGGCCGCCATCCAGGACAGCGAGCAGCTAATGAGGAATGAATTTGCAGAGCTGCAGAAACAGCTTATGCTACTTAAGCAGAAGCATTGGCTCCTCATCGACACACTGCGGCAGTTAGAGGTACATGTAATGAATAGTAGAAAACATCATGCTAATCAAACTCGGAATTCTTCTTCAGTTTCTCCTGCACAGAATTCTACAGTGCCTAGTGCTTTCCAATCCCCCAAGATTAACTGCTCTGCAGCTGGGGGTTTGTGATTGCTCTTCTCTTTTGTTTTGGTTTATAGAGCTATTGTAAACTTCAATAATTTTTGTCAATTCTTTTGTATAGATTGTCAGATGGGGAGTGGGTTTTTGAACACCTTTGTAGACTATATTTTATTAATAATATAATTTTATAAGTAATTTAGTGAAGTGACATGAGTGCCCATTTCTCCTGGAGTGTTCTTAAGAAGTTTGTTTGTTGTGTTCTAAGGGAATTGTGGTAGATCACTAAATCATAGGATGAAATTATATGCTCCATTATTCATGGAATTTATAAATTTATCTTTTCCTTTGCTCTGTTGATCTACAGGACGAATTGACTTGCGTTAGTTTTATCTTTCTGGGCTTTTACTCTAGGCCGTCAGTTGTTCTCGTGATGAATTTTTTTTTAAAAAAAAAAATTGAGAATAATGTTTATCCAAGCCCTTGTATCTAAAAAAGAAAAGTGAAATTATGGTATACTGAAAAAATTCATTCTGTTTATTAGAACAGTCCTCTCAGATTTATATCTAAAAGGATGAGATCAACAGGAGGGTATGTGTGTGTTTGAAACTTTGAATAGTAGAGAATTTTACTGCAACCCAATACTTGTATCAGCCATAATTCTATTTTTTTGATAAATAATGACTTCTTTAGAAGACACTCAAAAGGGGAGCACACCCATATACATGAAAAGCGTACATTGATTAGAAAAGAAAGAGAATATTTGCAAAGACCCCAAACCTTTATCTAAGACTCATATCACCCAAAAACTCTACTAGGGACTCAACCGAAATTAAGAAGACCGAACAATCTTAAAATATAAATAATACACAACGGAAACTTAAGCGTAGATGGAGACCAATCCACGCCTTCAAAAATCCAATGATTATTCTCTTTCCACACAAAGTATCATAAATTACACTTGCCCACTCTTATGATACCCATGAGTTTGCCACTGCTTCAAAAGATCCAAAACCATTGCTGGTAATACCCAATTAACATCAAATAACTGAAACAACAAATTCCACAGATCTCTAGCAACACGACAATGCAGCAACAAATGACTCACAGTCTCCTCATGCAAATAGCATATACTGCATCTATTCACCAAGAAGAAACCCTGCCTCTTCAAATTATCAATTGTTAATATAGAATCAAGAGAGGATATTCACACAAAAAAAACTATTTTATTTTTAGATTTCCTTTTTTGTTGCCTTACTGGTAATTGATGGGTATAGTATCGTGTCACATCAAGACATCATGTTTGTTAGGTGGGGTGCCTAATTAAAATTCTCTTTTGTGAATGCTTTTGTGCCAATGTGTGTGTAAACTTATGTAGATATAATTCTGTGTACACTTTTTGGAAGCACTTTGCAAATTCAGCCGGTATTTTCTATTGGGTGCTTGGTACTGGTCAAAAAAAAAAAAAACACTGTTGAGAGCTTGGTATAGGGCATGGTGAGAAGGTTTTTATAGTTTCCATCTTTTTGGAGTCGTTATACCTTTATATGTTAGTGCAGTTTTATTTACAGTAGTTGTAGTGAAAATTCAATATTGCTTTGCTGGATTGTTTCAGCAATATGGTTTGCTTCTGGATTATTTTAAGGGAAAAATACTAAAAACTCCCTCGAATAAAAATTTCAATCCAAAAAGTCTATGATACATTTTTTCTATCTAAAAGATCCAAAAAAGAGACTTTTAATACAAAAAGTCCAATTGTTAACTTTCATCTTAACACCGTTAAAAATATTAATGATTAGACTAAAATAATTTCAATATACATTTTAAAAATACTAAATAATTGATAAAATAAATTATTCAATAAAAAAGCATTACATTTTTTATTTATCTAGATCTTCTAAAAAAGAAATTTTCACTTCATAAAATGTTATGATTTTTTTAGATTGAAGAAGTTATTTTATATATTTTTTAGTTTTTTTTTCTAAAATATATCTTGAAGGTTATTTTAGTCTAATCAGTAATGTTTTTTAACGATGTTAAGATAGAAGTTAACAATTGGACTTTCTTGTATTAAATTTTCTTTTTTTTTTGGATCGTTTAGATAGAAAGCATGGACTTTTTGGATTGAAAATTTTATTTTAGGGACTTTTTAGTACTTTTCCCTTATTTTAACATTCAACTGCAATGCTTAAATATGACGAGTCTCATTTTGCCAGAAGTTTTCATCGTTTTAAAGACTAATCATTTCTGGATTATATAATGATTTATAGCTGCATGAATGGGGGAGTGTTGTTGGTTGTGAGCTGTCATCATTTCTATTGCAAACAATATATTTTGAAATTTGCACGTCAATATCCATGGATAGATTATATACTAAGGGATGTATTCAGTTGTGCTTCTCCTCTTCAATATGTATGTACAATTGACCCTCCAATAATAATAGATATGGGAGATAGAAAGCTTCAAAGTTATTAGAATTATCCAGTATTGTATTTTTTTTTTCCTTTCGTTACAAAAAACTCTTTTATGAATTTGTGACTTCCTTCACAAAATTTGTTTAGTTAATGTCTAAAATGCTGGTGGATATTATTCATAGAGGATTCTATTGGCCGGTGCATGCTATATGTGAGAATTCTAATCAATACATATGTATGTAAATGTATTTATACTTGTCTTTGTAATATGTAATTTGTATGCTTTCAGTTTAAGCTCACAATAGAGAATGCTTTTCTGGAAATTATAATTCGGTAGCTATTATGACTATAAAAGTTATTAATTAATAGAGATTATTAATGTACGAATAGTTAGTTCTCAGAAGGTGAACTGTGTGGTGGTTTGTTCATCTTTTACCATTATTCAACTCTTGGTGGTTTTTGGATTTTGGGACCGTCCATCGCTAGCTGGAGTTATGATTCTCTTACAACACTTCCAACACAGAGTTTCTCCATTCTTATGTTTTTCTGTCACTTAGATCACAAGAATGGCACTCACCTTGGTCATTAAGGAAATATTAGAGCACGTGTCAACTTATCAGCCATGATTACCAGTGGCTGGAGAATTTGGAGACAAAATTGACATGATTGGATGGTTCTGGAACATATGATAAGGCTTTTTCCCACAGTACCTATAATTTGAAATTTTCTTCTGTCTCTAAGCATTCGGAAAATTGAAATAGTCTGAGCATGTTGTATGTATGCTTGTGCCAAAAAATGGGAGGTGGAAATACTTTTTCAATGTTGTTGAATTTGCTAACCAGACTACTATAATGGTGAACTACTTGCTCATATCATTTAGCAGTTGGATGAAAGCGAATCTCAAATGATTTTTTTTTTCCTTAAAATTTTGCAGGAGTTGAAATTCTGCTTCTTTTTATATTTATTTATTTATTGATACTTCTAAGAAGAGTCAATACAACACTCTAAATCCAAGAAACAACCTTGGTGGGGCATGAACCCCTCAACCTTACCTAGGTCCTACTTTTGGATGCCACTGGGCTATAAGGCCTATTTGGTAAACGAAACCTGCTCATCTGGATTATAGTGTTATAGTGTCGGTTTTGAGTTTTCCACTTCTCAATTGTAGTAAAGGTAACTTCTCATTATTTAGTTGGTAGATTCTTTTTCCTATATGATTTTTAGTATTGGCATTTTCTTTTAATCTGGATATACTTATGTTTAGTTCTGATGCCACCTCTCGCTCTCTGTCTCTCTCTCTCTTTCAATTCAGCAGTTAACTTATCACTGTTCTCTGATTTAGATTTAAAAGCATGTTCAACAGGCATGTTAGTGAAGCATCAAACATTTTGGATAGCTGCTTTTAGATATTTCATTTCAGATGATCTTTTAATTGCATAATACATGGTGTTGCTACATTTCTTTTTAGTATTATGAATTACATGTTAAAGTTGTATTTATGAAAAGCGAAAACTGAAAGAAAGAATTATGATAATTTGTATGTTCTTAACTATCCAATTTGTCAGAAATGGATGATAAAAATAGCATTCGGTATTTAATATAATTACTCTATACTCTGATCATTTGGCATACTATCTCGTTAAAAAGGAATTGGAAAAATGTAAAATCATAATCGACCTTTCTTAAAGTCTATGGGGATGAAAAATAATTTGGTGTCATTGGTGGCAATGCATCAATGGTGCAAGCATTTGCAGTGGTGATTATATGCTGGTGGTTGCTTTGGTAGGCATTAGTTGTGGCAGTGGTGATGGTTTCAGCAGGTGCGCCCTTTGGGGAGGAAAAAGGGAAAAAGAGTTTTTTTTTTCCCTTGCTGGGGGGGAGGTGGAGCTGGGGGTGTTGGTAACTGGCAGTGATGGTCATGTTGGCAGCAGCAATGATGGTTGAAATGCACGTGTGCTTTTTATGGTAGTGACTCTAGTGAGGGAAACAAAGCGTCAATTACAGAAGTGGTTCTAGTTATGGTAACATTGAAATAGTGATGCTGATCATGGTTGTTGATGTGATGAAGGTTGGGGCAGTAGCAATGACGCCAACAGTTGCCACTGTTGGTGGCTATTGGACCTCTGCATGAGTGTTTTCTTTTTTCTTTTCTTTTTTTTTTTGGGGGGGGGGGGGGAGGGGGTAGTGTCCACTTTGTAAAGAATGAGATTCACAAATCCTTGCCAAAAAGTAGAATTCCAAAAGGTGACAAATTCTTTAGGGTTGAGGCTTTATGACTTGTCCGAATTCAATAAAATTTGGGGATTTCATTTCCCAGGGATTGTTCTTAGGCCTACTAAAATGTGTATTGGAATATGAAATTCCTACTTTATATTGTATTTAGATAAGTCTCAAGCATTAGAATGTGGGTTTGACTTTGAGGGAAACCACTTTTTCAAAGAATACTGGAGGTTAGGTCTGTACTCCGTCCACCCCTATCAGCACTTTGTGTTAGCATGATCGGTGCTGGTACAGTGGCCTTAATTGTTGGCCCTGCTATCAAAACATGATTTTTTGGCAAGAATGCATTGTCTACCACAATGTATTCTGTGCAGAAAAAAAAAAAGAGAGAGAGAGAGAAAAAAGAGAAAAAAAAACTGCCTTTACAAGAGTATCTTCGTTTGCACCACAAGATCTTTTACCGGAAGAGGTATAACTAAATATTGGCACAATAATCTAAGTTTCCTCATATTTTAGTTTTTGTTGGTGTGGACTTGTATGAAATTTATTGAACATGTTGATGCTGATATCGGAGCCATTGTTTGGTGCAATGGTAAAATGCTCTAACTGTCAAGCATGAAATGCGGGTTCGACTCTGAGAGTAACCACTTTGTGAATAATGCCAAAAGTTAGGTTTGTATCCTGTCTACACCTCCCAGCATCCTGCATTGGCAGGACCAACCATGTTTGATGACCTTTCTTATGTTGATACAAATATTATGGATTATCTATCACCCCTTAAAATTTCTTAAGTAGCTTTAATGAAAGCTGAAATGTCCATCATATATCTGCAATCAGTAATTAAAGTGAACGTGGCATCACCCATGCTATTATGCAACGTACTACCTTGCTAATTATCATCAATTTGTTGTTGTTTTGAACCTCTTTGGAGATATTCTGAATTATTTGCTTCTGGAAGAAGTTCGTCATCTTGGAATGGCCAATTTTCCATATTCTCCTGTTTTTCTTTTTCTTTTGGTTGGAGAAAAGGTACCTTGAGTTGAGGCTTTGAAATTTTTTGTCAATTTGTGGTAACAAAGTGCAACTTCCTTTTTCACTATCTTTTACTATCTCCATAATATTCCTACCACTTTTCTTTCTTTCTTTCTTTCTTTCCCTTTTTTTTTTTTTGATTATTGGATGGTGTTTTACTAGTGGATCAGTATGTGCACTAATTTTTGGTTAGTCGCAGACTTGCAAGTTACTTGCACTGTTTATTCCTGATCTATTAAGTTGCTAAATCTAATACTTCTACAGTAATCATAAACTAAACCCCAAGTTCCTTGCCCCACCAAAAAAAAGGCCATATGGTTTTTACTCTCAAGTCCTTCATATTTACGTGCACATGTATATTCCATGTCTTGATCATTTTAAATTTAAAATTTTTTTCAAGTCTGCTAAGAAACTGTTATTTTGTGCTATATCTTGTAGACAGAAAAGGTTGATCTGGAGAATACAGTAGTTGATGAGAGCCAAAGACAATTAAAAGAATTTGGGGCTTCTTCTAGATCAAGGCAAGATAAATACAGCGGTATGTTATGCAAACTATTCTTCTATTTTAGATAAGTATTGGTCATATTAAATATATGATTTGTAATGGTAGATTAGATAAGTATTGGTTTTATGAGTGGTGTGAATTATTTATTTATTTTAATATTCCTTCTCATGTTTGGCTCCTCGTAAGTGGGTTGTCCTCATACACATTAAAAAGTTAAAGTCTTATTTACATTTTTTTCCTCTTTTCTCTTTTGCTGTTGGCATCTCCTGCAGGTTTTCTGTGATTTTTTTGTGAAATTCTGACATCTTTATTGAATCTTTTTTCCCCAGAAGGAAGTGCAAGTGAATCCGAGGATGACAATGAAAGAGTTGATGCTGCAGAGGAAGAAACAGACGAGGATGAGAACACTTTCTTTGATACTCGTGATTTTCTCTCGTCATCTTCTTTCAAAAGCAGTGCGTCCGAGTTTCGGACATCATCTTTCTCTTCTGATGATGGACTCTGTGATTTTGAATCTGAAGATGGTATTGACCCTTCCATTAGATCTATGGGATCTAACTTTCCTTGTGTTAAGCGTCGTAAGAAATTGCCTGACCCTGTTGAAAAAGAGAAGGGAGTAAGTCTCTGGTCAATGATTAAAGATAATATTGGAAAGGACCTCACAAAAGTTTGTCTCCCTGTATACTTTAATGAACCTCTTTCTTCTCTGCAAAAATGCTTTGAAGATTTGGAATATTCATATCTTATTGATCGGGCATATGAATGGGGAAAAAGGGTAAGTTCTCATAAGAACATGAAAATATTTCTTTTGATTTTTGGATTGCAGTTGTAATGTTGAAGTTCATGTCTTTTTGACACTACAGTCATTATTTAGACCATCTCATTTGTGTAGACTGTAGCTTTCTTTTAACGTGTTATTAATTTTTTGAGGTATTTTAATAATATTGATCTTAGTTTATGCTTGGTTTCTTTGTTCTTAGTGGCTATCATTTTCTGAATTTACATCTTCTGGAAGTGCAATTATAATTGTCGAATGAGTTGTTATTTTAGTTTTGAGGCATTTTCAGTTGAAGATGCCTATTGGTTTAGTTGGTAATGCATGTTGCATGTTGGTGGTAGTATCATTTACTTCAGTTTGAGTACTCTTTAGAGTTTGTGCGTCATCTTCAACCCCTGTCCTGGGCGCTTTTAGTTTTTTCAACTATTCCTGTTAAATTCAGATTTTTACCTGCCAATCCAAATAGAAAAAAAAAACATGAAAGAATAATATTCCTACTAAACCTCAATTATACTTTACTACTATATTATTGTTACCTAAATCCCTAGAGCTGAATATTGTGTACGGAATTCTATCATGGCATGTACAATATGGTGTTTGGGCATGCTTTAGGAATTGACTTAGGTCGTTGTGTTTTACATAAGATGTTAAAAGAGTCGATTAGGTCTTTGATATCTTCGATTGAATATATTTATTTTTCAATAAATTATTATTGTTGTCTTTTTGTTTTGGTGGTTACCATGATTTCTCCATGTACTCTAATGACTCGTAGATTAAAAAGCTATATTGAACACAATGCATTTAGTAAAGACCACTTAAATATGTTCATCATATGAAGTTGTGGACTCAGGATCAACCTATTTTAGATCTTTAAAAATCTTATTCAGAATAGTTAAAATGCCATTTCATCCCCTGGAAGTGTCATTCACATAGCAGACAGTACCTTTTATGGGGTCCATTGATTTGATTACATCATATCTTAGAGCTGGGATATTAGTGTATATCAGAATCCATGCTACTGCGTGGTTTTATTTCAAAATTAAATAATTTTTTGTGTGTATTTTAAAAAAATTTATTATCCCTTTTCGAAATGTCTTGAAGTGGCATTGTTCTAGTCAAAATTTTCTTTAGATTACATTTAGGTTTTCTAAGAATGAGAAGTTCTATATTATGGTGGAATTGTATGGAATCATGACGTCCTCCATTCAAGTTTAGGGCTGCAAAATGAGCCAAGCTACTTGAGCTCAGCTGGCATTTGTCTCAGTTAGAAACTTGTTCGTGTGATTCATGAGATTGGCAAGTCTAGCTTAATCACAGTTTAAAGCCTGTTAATTTGTTTAGCTCAGCATGAACTTGGCCTGGTAAGATAGCACGAAAGGATTATATTAGAAACCAAGTTTCTCAAGCTTGACTTGTAATTGGCTCAGTTAGAGGCTCATTAGAGATTGGCTGGAGAGATGAATGAGTCAAGTTTGATCATTTTTTGAAGCTGTTAATTTTTCTGAGCTAAGCTTGACCAATCTACTACCTGGCTTAGCTTGATCATTTTTTGAAGCTGTTAAAATTCATATCTTGCCTCTATGTAGCATAATTCTGCCTAAATACTCTACATAAAAGATCTGTATTATATGCCACATCCTATTTCTTTCTTGCATGATAATAACAAATTGGAAGGAGGGAGATGTGTTCTTGGTATCTCCAACCCTACTGTGCTCTCTTTAATATCTGAGTTTTATATACATGCATTTGTTTGAAGTCACTAAAATGGAATGCTCGCTGATCGAATAATTTTCTTGTGAATGATTGAAGGTTATTTGTGAATTTCTCTTTTTTCTTTTATTTAGTTGCTTTTGTTTATTTTTTGTACAGTCTATGCTCGTGCATAATTACATTTATTTTGGGTATCTTGATATGTAGAATATGCTGTTATTATTCTGAGTATAATTCAATTCATCACTTGGCTGCTCCGTAATTGACAATTTTGGGTTTCACATTCTGTTGGATGCCGATACAATAATATATACTGCTTGTATTTGACATTGATCTCAGTAGTCAAACAATATATTGCCCACACTTCGTATCTCAGTAGATACCTTTTCATACCTGGTATATACAAACAAGCCTTTTAAATATATGTTACGGTTGAACTGGGTCTGTCATCATAAGTTTCTTTTGATGAGTTAAATCTGTTCAGATTCACTCTGTTAGATTCTAATTGCCTTCAATAAATTTGTTAGGGCAATAGCCTTATGAGGATTCTAAATGTAGCTGCCTTTGCTGTATCTGGATATTCTTCTACTGAAGGAAGAAACTGCAAACCATTTAATCCGTTATTGGGGGAGACTTATGAGGCTGACTATCCAGATAAGGGCCTCAGATTTTTCTCAGAGAAGGTTTCATTTTTATTCCTCGAGTAATGTGGATTATTTTTGTACATTTCTGCACATTAGACATTTCGTTTACTATGAGTGCTTTGGTATAGTCAAAAAATTTAATGAGCATTGTTTTAAATTTAGGGTTATTCCTGTTATCCACATTCTGTTCAACCTTGACTGACAATCTTAATAATTATTTGCTAAAAATATTAACAATTCGGATGAATTCTCTTTGGGGAACAAAGTTGAGGCATTGGTGTAATCTACATTACATATTTATGGAGCAACAATATTATGTACAAATTATATTAGATTGCTTCTAGACATATTGTCAGTGAGAAGAAACAGGTTGAATGCATTAAATTGCACACTCCAGACTTCGGCTAGTTATTGGGTCAAACAAAATGTTGATGGATCAGTCAAAAGAAATGTTGAAGGTGGAAGAAGGAGTGTAATTTGGGATTTTAGATTATTTATATTAACAACAAATTGGTAGAATATTGGGACTTTTAAGGAAAATACCATTGGTTAGGCATAAAGGCCTGCTTTTTAAGAATGTACAATGAGCAATAAAAATTACTCTTGAGCTAAATAAAATTGGCCATATTTATATTAGTTTTTGTCCCTTTTAGGCTGTTTGTAAAGATTCCTCCCATTAAAAAAAGGGAAAAGAACATCCTTCTTTTTTATTATGTTGCATTTTCATCCATTGTTACAAGGCTTGTGAAGATAACTTAATTTCAGCATTGATTCCCAACTTTATCCCTTGTCAATATCAAGTTATGAAGTAATCATTTAGAGAAATCCCAAGTCTACTGCATTAGAGATTCCATCATTAGAAATCTCCATTCCCCAAACGAGTTTTTGTACTTTTAAGCATTTTTCATTTTGATATTCATTATCTTTGAACCACAAAATTTTTTGCCTGATTTTTCCTTGCCAAGTCATAATTTTTTCCCAAGCCTTCTGAATTCTAAATTTGTGCTGATTTTTGGAACTTTTCAACATTTTACATTCAGCTTTCAAAATAAAAATGTAATATTAAATTCTATTAAAATTTGAAAATTTATGAAGAAGCACAGATTATTTACATAGTTACATATCTATGTCCAAACAGCTAAACTCTTCGAAAATTTTCATTCTTTGAAGGCTATAATCAAGTGAAGATAAGGTGCGAGGAGGGTAAAATGGGTGTGTTGTGATAGCATTGGATCCGTTCATAGTTTAGGGGCTTTTTGTAGGTCTGCTAGGTTTAGGGTTCCAAAAAAAAAAAAATTCACAAAAGCGAGTAGCTCTGTACCATTAGCCCACAGAGGAAGAGGATGGTTTGAAAAATAAACCTTTTTTAATTGTTAGGCACATGAATTTTTTGAATGATACAAATAGGTTGCTGCATTCCATTTGGCCTTCCATCTCCATTACAAGATTGTGTTTGTGAAAAATTGATCCTTTCATGCATCTGCAGATATGTAATGGGGCTCCCCTTTGGGTGCTTTCTAATTAAACTTGTACTTAAAAAAATGCATCTGCAGATATCTCCTGGCCATCACTTGTTTGACGTGTTCAATCAACTAAATTGATTGTGACACACTTTGCTTTTTTTTTTTTTTGGGGTGTGTGTGTTGGGGGGGGGGGGGGGGGGTGTTTGGATTCTCTCTTAAATCCTTGTTCTGAGAATCAAATAGCTAAGAGTGTTTCTTTTGAATCAGGTTAGTCATCACCCAATGGTTGTAGCGTGCCACTGTGAGGGTACAGGATGGAGATTCTGGGGAGACAGCAATCTCAAAAGCAAATTTTGGGGTCGCTCAATTCAGCTTGACCCTGTTGGTGTTTTGACCTTGGAATTTGATGATGGAGAAGTTTTTCAATGGAGCAAGGTATGAGCCAAATAATTACAAAATTTTGGTTCTTTATTAGGTTGCAGCTAAAGAATGGACTTTCTTCTGTCAGGTGACGACATCCATATACAATCTTATATTGGGAAAACTGTACTGCGATCACTATGGTACAATGCGTATACAAGGAAACCGTAATTATTCATGTAAGCTGAAATTCAAGGAACAGTCTATCATAGAGCGGAACCCTCACCAGGTTCTGCCTCTCTTTCTCTCTCTAGCTCCCCAGTAACTACTTCCTTCGATGGCATGAAAATTTAGATATCTTAAATTACTTTGAAGTACAAGTTTATTTGACACCTATTGTTATTGCAGTTAATAACTCCATAGAGATACCTTCCGAAAACGAAAAAAAAAAAATCAAATAAAGAATCTTCTTCAAGGAAAATAAAGTTTCTTTTTTCTAAACAAACAAAGAAGAACCTTTAGGTTATAAATTTTAGTTCGGGTATTCATATGAATCATAATTTGATTTTCTATGAAGCAATAGTCCTAACCAACTTTAATACCTTCTTGCCTTCCAATAAGTAATTTTATTTATATATTGTAGTTATTACTTTTCCGGGGTTCATAATATATTGGAAGGATTTTGTATGTCAAACAAGGACTTAGGACTTGAGCATTCAAGATAAATTAGTAAATTTGAATAGAATCAAAAGGAGTTAGAGACACCGTCTCTTTCTTAGTGGAGATTATAGTATTCTTCTGATGGTATGTCCCCTTGCTTATATATGCAACAGATATCTCAGTAATTGGGTGTTTACGGTTTAGGTGCATAATTATGAGATTGTCCAACAACATTTCCAATAAATTCTAGCCGCTGCACTATGGAATTTTTTTTTAAAAAGTTGAAAATGTCAACAACACAAGATACAACTATAGATTTAAGAAAAAAAAAAATCGCTTAATGAAAATTAAGAGAGCTAATGCTAACAATTAGTAAATGAATACAATTACAAACAAATTTCAACAAGTACATTATAACTGAGAACATCAAACAGATAATAGCGTATATTTATGCAACACGCAAATATTAAAGTGATTGAATGGACAACAATATACCTAAAAATGAGACCTCCATTAAAAGTTCATCACATCACAGGCTAAAATTGCAGGAATGTGGAAGAAAGAATACTGAATTGAAAAGTAAAAAGTCAATTATTTTTATATCGAATTAGTAAAAAAGATGGAGGGATTACATGGTTTTAAATGACGGTTGTTATGTGTTGTATTGATTTTTATGTATTGGTTTTTTAATCCTCTGATTTTGATACAGGCTGATATATCGGTGAGACCAAAATTCACAGTCGTGACTGTTACAGCTGTTTTAAGTTTTTTCTTTGTCAAATTTGTAACTTTTTTAAACATAATTCTTATGATTTCTATTTTTATAAGATTTATATACAAAGATAATTAACAAAGTAATCCAAAAAAATTGAAAGGTCTCGAAATTTTTTAAAATTTTTTATTCCATAACTAATCATATTAAATTGATTTTCATGCTTATAATCATTTTTTTGTTATTATTTATATTAATTATTGTAATATTATTCAAATTAATAGATACTTCTTATTATTTTAATTTAAAAAACTCATATAAAATAATAAAATATTTTCTTAGGTGTTATTTAAAACAAAAAAAAATAGGTGTTAAAAAATTGAAAAATAATAGTAAAAAATTGAAAAATAATAGTAAAAAAATAAAATGTGATAAATCGTAGTCATGATATGTGGTATCAGTGACTCTTAAGCAATGTTTTAAAAATCGAACCAGCCCGTTTGACCCGTTGAACAGCCGACCGGTCCAAAAAATGGCCTCGTTTCACCTACTAAACTGGAATAAATAAAAAATCGTTTTATTTTTTAAAAGCCGCTCAAACCGGCAGTTCAACCAAAGGTTATGCCAAACCGCTGACCGTCTAATTGAACTGCCTGGTTCGATAAAACCATTTTCTACTCGGATTCAAATTTTCTTTTACTGGTCTCCAAGTGCACGCATCTTTTTGTGTGCTTATTTATTTCATTAACTTGAAAATTTCAAGTTAGTTTGCCAACATTCATTAAATGCATTGGAGCTGGCTTTCAATGTTTATTAATTATTAATTATTAACTAAAAGCTGCTCACTTCTTGACAACCTTTATAAGCAATGGAAGCTTAAGCCACCGACTTTCTATCCGATGTGGGATGAAGGAAGAGGTGGTATTGGTTTTGACAGTGAATGGTGTGCTTTTATATAAGCACATGAACTCTTGATCTATTATTTCACTTCCGATATGGGACAACTTTGATCCCTTTTATCAGCCTAAGTTAATTACATCAAAATTTTCTTTCATACAATATGCATTTACACCTTTGATCTTGTTGGAATTTTATGAGTAGCTGAACTTGAAATCATTATTTTACAATTCTTAATCTATTCTTATTTTTTATTCAGATTTATTAATTTTTCTATTTGTAAAAATTACATTATGAACTTGCAAAGTTTGTTACTTTTTCATGCATATTATTTAGGATTTGTTTAATTTTTTTAAAAATTATATATTACTAATATTAATAATCAATATATTTATGACGTCACGGTTCGATTCCGATTGACCTAACGATTGAACCCGTGACCCGATCTTTTTTACGGTTCATTGAATGGTTTGGGTTTCAAAACATTGCTTTTAAGAGATTTGCTAATGCTTGAAAAAAATTCATGGTTGCGATTTCTGATTCCGTTACGAATGACCCAATATTGATACACCACGGCAGTGCCCTCGTCGTGTTTGCGACTGCGATTTAAATCCACAGGAGGGAATGCCCACCTTCCTTGCTTTTTTAGAAAGAAAAAAAAATATTTATATAGTTTAATGAGTTCACATAATCACATTTTTTAGGAGGATAACTTGTAGAGAGAATTGTAGAGGTGAGATAATGTAAGTGAATTGATGAGGAAAAAGAAATGGAATATAGGATATTTGTAGAAAAAATTTAGAAATTTAAATTCCAATTTTATCGTTAAAACTAGCTGTTATATAGTTGTTGGGATAGGTAAAACAGTCAATTTCATCAATTTTTTTTTAAATATCTCTTAAACTGGCCGTTAAATATGGCTGTTGGAGGGGCAAAAAAGGAATTGGCAACTTTTAAAATCAAAGAAGGGAAGGAATCTCAACAAACAGCCAAGCAGGCTGTGCCAAATGGGCCACTTGGCCTTGCCGGGCTTGGGTCGTGGGTTACGAAAGGCATGCCCAATTGTGCCGTGAATTGTCAAGCCCAGCCTACGTGCCAGTCGTGTCAGGCCTCCTTCAAGCATGTTGTGCCTAGGCCGGGCTGGCCCTCTTTACACCTCTATTCCACCCCCCCTTTTTTATGCAAATCCATAATCATGAACAGGCCTTAGATAAAATGAGTGTTAACACAAATTATCAAAGACGAAAAAAATGATGACACTTTACAATTGAAAAACCAATTTAAACATTGCTTCTAGTTTTGGCTGCTATTTTTGTACTGACCTCTTTTAGATGATCGATGATGTAGAACCAGAAGGAAGAAGGGAAGAGAGGGGGGAGGGGGAGGGGGGGGGGGAAGAGAGGGAAATTTAGATGACCTCAATATTCAATTGATTCAAAACTACCAAATCAATTATACCCAAGGTTTTTATATAGGAAAAATCAAAATACTAAAACAAATTAACAAAGCCTTATCCCAACTATTTGGGGGGGTTATTGAATCCTATGTCACAATTTTGCTCTATTTAAGACCATTTTTTTAGTTAGACCACACATTATCATATCTTTTTTTAATTATCTCTACCAAAGTTAGTTTTGGTTGCCCCTACCCCTAGCATGACCCTCGATATGGACCATGTCACTCTTCCTTGTAGGTGTATTTAGCGGTCTTTGTTATCCATGGCCATACCACCTTAATCGATTTTCTCTAATTTTATTTCCTATAGGTGCTACTCCTACCATCTTACAAATGTATTCATTTTTAATTTTGTCTTTTCGTGTCTTACCGCACATCCATCTCATCATCCTCATTTCGGTTATACTCATTGTTGGTCTAATAGTTCTTCTATAGAATTTACCTTTCAAATTTTAAAGATATACGTTGATCGCACAATATGCCACACGCACTTCTCTACTTAAACCTTGTTGCTTTAATTCTATGAGTAACATCATCTCTATTTTCTATCCTAATGGATGAGTGAATCTAGATAACAAATTTGTTTACTTTTTATTATTCATTGAGTTTCAATCTTCACTATATTCTTGTTCATGTTCATAGTTTTACTAAAGATTAACTCAAGATTTTCAGTTTCTCCCTACTTCTTTTGAACTCTCTTGATTCTAAAGCCTCTCTCCAGACCTCTAATTTGCATTTATCTCTCTTCTAAAAAACATACACCATGGAAATTAAATCAAATCCTAAAAACATAGAACTAAATCATATCCCAAATTATAATATTTATGCTAAAATATAAAATTTAAATCTTCTTCTAGTGCCTAATATATGTCTGGATCCTACATTTATAATCTTGTATTTTAGGTAGGATTTGCACATATTTTAGCCATCAGAAGAAGATTTGACTTTATATTATAGCATAATTATATAATTGTTTAATTTTGGGGTATGATTTAATTTCCATGTTTGTAGGGTTTGATTTAGTTTCCATATTTTGGTTTTGCTTATATAAAGACCTTAGGTGTAATGGATTTGACAATTTTGAATGAATTGAATATTGAAGTCGTCTAAATTTCCATCTCTCTCTCTTTCCCTCTCTTTATTTCTCTCTTTCCCTTCCTTCTTGTTTTGCATCCAGTGGTACTTCAATCCAAACCCGATTCAATATCATAAGAAAGCCTTGACTATCCTTGTTACCTCATTTTGTTATTAACCATGACCATTTGAGACCTTGAAAAGATCCAAATTGAGATGGACAAAAGACTTCAATACCGTGAAGATGCTTACAGACTCAATATCCCAACTCTGTTAGAGTTTTCAAACGAATATGCCAATTTGGTTATAGCTTTGGCACATGCCCTGTGGAAGATAGGTATGATTCTTCCCCTAAGAATCACCATGATTTTGAAGAATGCCTAGATCGTTAATCTCTCTCATGTGCTTGGATCAATCTTTAGAGATCCGAGCATAATTTTTAGACCAAAGAGATATTCCCCAACCCGCATTTACCTCGTCTCCCTCATGTGATTGGATGATTTGGATCAATCTTAAGAGAAACTCGAGCTCAATATAATGGTCAAAGATATCCCCAACTTTGCAATCTCCATCCAATGGAGGATGTGTGAGAGATATTGTCACGCCTCGGGCCGCAAAGACCTGAGGATGACCCTATGGAGCAAGATCAAACTATATAATAATTCCTGTGCATTTCAAACCACTCTGTGATTAACATATTCTTGCTTGAGTTTTCATAGCATGCACATTCATTTACATTCCATCTATTTAACCCAACAAGGTTCACATACATCAACTCCAAAAGTATATTCGTCATATGATATTTCTTCCTAGCCAAAATGATACAAGTCACTAGTTTCAAGGTTTACCCTTCTACATAAACAAAATATCCAAGTCCTATGTAGGCTTCCAAGCCCTCACATCAATGTTATGGAGACCATAAGGTCTTTTACATCCCAAAAACAAACAAAAGATCAAAAGAGGAGTTGTCCTTTAGTCCATGTTCTCAAGTAGCTGACTCTTTACCTACATCTAGTAGGGGTCAAAACAACAACTCCAGTAGAGCAATTAAATAAAGGGAAGAATAAAAGGTGACAAGTTTAGGCATGTGCCGAGTGTAGTGCCAAGCAAGTGTCACCAAGCATTTCAATTCAATGATTATTCATTATATAGTCTAATGGAACAAGAACATCAATATAGCAATGGTAGTACAATTCAATTGTTACAATAAGAATGTAACACAAAAATAGATTTTTAGAGAATCATTATCTCACTCATCTCAACGGTACTTCTCTCTACATGCAATCTCCTCTGTAATCCTTCAAAACTACCTAATGGCTCCCGGTTAAGCTTGAGTGTTTTTCGGGCTACTAATCTGATAGAAACATACGACCATTCGCGCGGGGTTACGGTTCGTAACCGAACGAAGACACAATCCCTGTTACAAAATCTTAGGTAACTATCCATAACTTTTCCTTTCTCAACTTGTAATTTACTTCATTCATAACTTCCCTTTTCTCAACTTGAAATTTCTTCATTCATAACTTCCCCTTTCTCAATTCGAAATTACTTCATTCATAACTTCCCATTTCTCAACTCTTCAACCATTTCATCTCCCACTCATTCCTCACAAAGCATTCATTCAAAGTTTTCCATTCCAAACTAAGAGTATTCAAGGGAAAAATGACATTCATATCAAAGGAAAGCGTCACAAAAGCAACACAACCAATAACTTCACAATACAACATCATCACAGTCATTATAGCATTCTATCAAACACTTGGTATGGATATCAACTTCCCACAAGTTCATGAATAATAAGTAAATAATTTTTGAGCATTCGAGTAAAGAAATTTTAAGCCGGAACCATGCATCAAATACATATATCATCATCTTGAATAAGAATATATCAAGGCAATGTAATATTCATCTCCTAGTCCAACTGGCAATTTATATCATTCCATACACATTTGACATACAAGATAATCCATTTAAGTGCTATGAAATGCATGTTCTCTTCCTACACATCCATCCTTCACCTAGGTTAGAAGCCTTACCTCAAAACAAGTGTGAATTTATGTGTAGAGAGAGAGATTCCAATTTTAAGGTTCAATCCTTGCTTCTAAAACCCAAGAAAAGATGTACACCGTTTATTCCACTCAATCAAGCCAAATCTATGAAAAAATCAAAGAATCATAAGGAAAAGTGAAAAGCCCTAAATCTTACCCATTTTTCTTGAAGAAATCCTTGAAATCCTAACTTTTAACTTTTCAATTGGTAGAAATCTCTCTAGTGATGAATCCTTGAATTTCAAGGTGCTTGTATGGCTTAGAATCCCATGAAAACTAAGAAATTTGAAAGCCCTAGCCCCCCTCTTGGCTTGGAAAGAGTTTGAAGAAGAGAGAAACTGAAAAAATTGAGAAAATGGCTCTCTTTAAGAGATTTTTGCCGCTTACGCGAAACAAACAAGCAAGCCTTCGTTCGAATAAGCACCCACTAGAACTCGTTCAAATGAACCCTTCTTAGTATCGAACGAATTCCCGAGAACTTGTGTTTTTCACCTAAAAATCTAATACATTTCACTCATACAACTTCCATACTTCATTCATACTTTCCTAATCACATTATATTCATTCTCCACACTTCAACAACATCAATAACAACAAGGAATCACTCAATAACACTTTTAAAGGTCCAAGTACTTACGCTTAGTTAGAAACACTAACTCCCCAAACACATATACATATAACACACATCTCATTATTCAAGTTTTTTCACATTCTTTATATGTTTGTGGTTATTATAATCATGCAAAAATTATTATTACCCATTATTTACTCATTTTTATATTTTTCCCTTGTACACCTCCACCTCTAGGCAGGGTTCAGGATAGGCGTCAACGTCAATCTCCGTGATGGTATTATCATGACCAACCCAACATTAATAGGATGACTCAGGAGAGAGCACTAGAAAGGTCAAGGTTGACGCCCCTACTTTTGATGGGATGCTAGATCCCAATTTTACTTGCTGACATGGAAGACTATTTTGAGTGGTATGAAATGTCGGACTACCAGCATGCACGGTTTGCTAAGAAGAAGCTAGTTGGGTTTGCCAAGCGAGATTGGTAGGGGGTCCAAGTCCACTTAGATCGTCTAGGTAAGCCACCCATTACCTTTTGGGGTGAGATGAAGACCAAACTCAAAGAAAAGCACCTCCCGACTTCCCATAGGAAGCAATTACTCGACGAATGGAAGAACCTGAGACAATCAACTTTTACGTTGACTGATTACCTAGCTCGATTTGTGGAGCTTTCCATGTGATATAGCATTAATGATGAGTCTTGGATGATAGTTAGCTGATTCATAAATGGGATAAGGCCTGAGATTAAGAGAGAAATCAACCTTCATTCTCGTGACACATTACAGGAAGCCTTTCATAAATCTTTAGAGGTTGAGAAATTTCCTAGGCCACCCAACTAAAGAAAAGTGACTTCTCATGTCTGTGGGGGGGTATCAATGGTCTTGATCAGTTTCTTTCAGCGATCAAGTGGAGTGACCTGGTCAGGGCCCATCTTTTTCAGAGACAACAACAATCCTAATCAAGGAGTTGTGGTTCCAAGGGATAGAGAGACCACGTTCTCTAGTTCTTCTCATGTTGGGGAGTATCAACAGTCTAGATCAGTTTCTTTCAGCGATCAAGTGGAGTGAAGTCAAGGTCCATCTTTTTTAGAGGTAGCAACAATCCCAATTAGAGAGTTACTGTTCCAAGGGATAGAGTGGATCCAACATTGAGTGTAACCATTGCCACAATAGGGGGCACATTGTTTCTTGTTGTCCTACTTGTATTGTGACCCTAGACCAAGTGAATGGAGACCTAGAAGAGAAGGGAGAAGTTCAACAAGTCGATACCCTTGTTGGTCGCATCGAGTCCGAGGAGGAGGAAGTTGTTGATGATGAGGAAGATGATGATAACTGCCTTAATGTCTTGAGGTTCATTCTTTCCAATCTTGCAGAGAACGATGATTGGAAATGCACTACCATTTTTCAAGAAATCTTTAAGTGCGAAGAAAAACTTTGTAGATTGTCATTGATTTTCAGTTCTATGAATGTGGTTTTTAAGTGTGTGGTTGCTAGGATTAAACTTACACCCAAACTACACTCACAGCCTTTCCTGGTAGTGTGGGTTGGCAAGACTTCTCTTCCAGTGTCAAAGAGATGTTAGGTCCCTATCCAGATGGGTGCATATTCTAACAATGTTTGGTGTGATGTCTTACCTATGAATGTTGCCCACATCTTATTAGGTCAACCCTAGATTTATGACAAGATGTGTTACATTTGTCCCTATCCAGATGTGGTGTTTTTGTTTTTTTTTCTTTTCTTTTGAAATTGGAAATAAATATGTTTTCTCATGCTTTCTTTAATCGTTATACATTTGTGTCACTTGAAATGCACAAGTGTCTCGAATAGGGAAATATGCCTAATTGCCTAGTATGTCAGTATATTATTATATAGTATGTAGTCGATTCAATTGAATTGAATGAATGCTTATGTGATAAATTATCATTATAGCTCATTAGTTATTATGATTTGTGGATCTGTGCTTCGTTATTTAGCTAAAAATAATGTAAATGTAAATGTTATGTTATATGATCATATAATTAAAAATATGTATTTGTTTTTTGTTGTGTCCTCACAGTGTTAATGTCCTACCTTTTGTAGGAATTTCCATGTTATTGTATCCGTATCATGTTTTGTCTGTGTTCTATATCCATATCCATGCTTCTTAGGCCTAGTCACATGAAAGGACAGTGGGAAAAATAGAGGAGCAGCAGAGGGTAAATTGGAAAGTAATTTATGCTAAATCCATTAATGGGAAGATGTTGACATGATATTTAAACAGGAGCAGTGGTAGTTGGGAGCATGATTCTTTTTTTTTTTTTGGCCAAGTTTTACTGAATACAACCAAAAAAGAGTGGGGGTTGTGATTCTTATTGCCATGAATCAAAATTGCAAAGTGATCTAGAATGTGGTATTGCTTCTATTTTCGTATGCAGGCTTATTCATAGCCATCTTCTCATGTGAAGTTTCTCGTGTGTTGGACTGTCTGGTTAGCATTTGGTTTTCTTTGTGCACCAAATATGACAGTTTCTGTGTATGCTGTTGGAGTTGTGGATGCCACATTCCAGCACTATTTTGGATTATTAGCAGCTATCTGGCTTTGATGGGATGTTAAAGACACAGTTGCTTGCATGTCAATTAGTTCTCTCTCATTTTTTCCCCTCTTTGAATTTTAAGTTGTGATAAGTATTGGCTTAGAACCTTAGAGGTCTAGGAAAGATGATAGACGCGAACCTTGTTCAACTGCTTTTGGATTGCAAAAATTGGTGATAATGTTATTAATATATGATTTATTACTTTTGAATAGTTTAGAATTTCTGTGAAGTGGATCAGTTCAATTTTTTCTTCCCTTTTTTTTTTCAACTCAGGACTGGAAAAGGAGTTCATTGACTTGTATCGAAGAGGGTTGGGGGGGACATAAATGCCTCCACACATGCACAAACACCTGGATATTGTTTCTGTTGACAAGAACTGGGACCTTCACACTACACACCAAAATTGTTTCTTTTGACAAGAACTGAAACTATTGTCGTGGAGTATTATCAGTTAAAAACAATCTTGATAATCTTGTAGGTACAAGGCATTGCTCAAGATAGGAATGGAAAAACAGTGGCAACTCTGTTTGGGAAATGGGATGAGAGCATGCATTATGTGGAAGGAGACTGCTCTGGGAAGGGAAAAGGATTTGACTCTTTGTCAGAAGCTCATTTGCTCTGGAAGCGGAGCTTGCCTCCTAGGTTTCCCACAAGATATAATTTGACCCGCTTTGCCATCACATTAAATGAGCTCACGCCTGGACTGAAGGTGATTGAGTTGATGAGTTTTTCCACTTGGACATTTTCTTGTGCTAATTTTTCTGCATATATTATTGGCACTGCATAAGATCATTGATTTAGTTTCCATTTGAAGATTGAAGATATTTATCCTCCTATAAAGTTGTACACATTGACAGAAAAACGGGAATCACTACCGAAAAATGGTTATTGATAAAATACTATTCAAAAAATGTTCACTCAAATTACAAAAAAAAGTTGGTTTACAGCGAATTCAATGATTTTATTTGTGGCAGTGTTGAGAGACTTGTTGAGCAATTATTTCAATTTCTGGCATACTAATTTTCAATTGTGGTTATATACAGGAAAAATTACCACCTACAGATTCAAGGTTAAGGCCTGATCAAAGATGCCTGGAAAATGGGGAGTATGAAATGGCAAATTCAGAGAAATTGCGATTGGAGCAACGGCAGCGGCAGGTAAATCATATTTTGTCATATTACAGTTTCATCAGTACTCATAAGTGAGGATCTGAGTGCATTGACTAAATTTTCAAAGTTAAGCGATATGGCACCTGGGTGGTATGCCTTGACTTCTCTTGAAGTTTCTGACGCAATGTATACCTCCATCCTTTCAAATATTTGCTTCAACTTGTTGGGTTAGTAGAATATTGACTTAAGACACTAAATATCCCTATTTAGGGATGTTCCAGAAAAATGAATTGGATAATGTGTCATCAAATGCTTCAAAACATGGCTTAGAATTTGGTAGACAGATCAAAATAAAGCAGCAACCAAGCTTCAATCTGGGGAATAGTGTGACTAGTTTAGTAATCGGTTCATTCTATACTCCGGAACTTTTTTCATCTATATCATTGTCTCATGTTAGCAATATATTTTCTGTTTCTCTCTTCTTCTTCTTTTTTCCCTTCTTCAACTGTTAATAGTATTATTATTTTTTAAGGCTCCAACTGTTAGTTTATTCACAACTAATTGTGTAGGTAGGTATGTGTGATTTGTATTGATAATATGATTGATATAATGTATCACAACGTTCTGGGCAAGCCACTAATATTGGCATTTTGACCAGTGTTGTTGAGTCTGCTAGAGTTTTTATAATTTGCAAAGAAAATTACTTTTGCTTGATGGTAACTGATGGAAATTGATTTAATGGAGTCCAGGCTCGTAAGATGCAAGAGAGAGGTTGGAAGCCTCGGTGGTTTGCAATGGAGAAGGGAAGTGATACACATCGGTATGTTGGTGGATATTGGGAGGCTAGGGAGCAGGGAAACTGGAATTCTTGTCCTGACATCTTTGGTCATTTCCCTTCTGATCAGATGCTGGACTGAGTGAGCTTAAATTGTATTCTCTTAGTTGCTCCATTCATCTTTCATATTTTTCATCAAAATATTGGATAGGCAGTTGACAATTACTGATATGAGCCATTGAGATGTTCCTGTAAAGTGCGAGTAAATGGGATGAAGCTGCTGGCAAGTAATAAATTTTCTTTTCCCATTTCTTCGAGTCCTCAATGTCATTTGGACATGTGCGTGTAATTCTATTTGCTAAAGGAAGGGCCATTGGTTTAGCCTCTCAGTCTTTTGTTACGATCTTAAATAACAAGTGGATCTGCACAATACAAAAACCTTTAATGCGATTTGATTACTAATCGTATTGCTAAACTCCTCCAAAAACTATGGAGATGGACAATCCATAATCGTGTGCTCTCCCATCCTAAATATTGTGAACATTATTTATTTTCCTTAAGATGTGGTCATAATATATCATTTAATTTGAAAAAAGGAACTTGTGGGATGGACTGGTACTGCATCTGAAATCCAAATCCTAGTGAGGAACTAGATGTGCCTTCCCCATTGAATGATAAATCTTGCACCCCTTCAGAACGTCAAACTGTTCTTCCCTGATATTTTGGCTCTTGTTGTGTTAGAGAAAAATGCCCTTGATCTGTGATTTGGAAGATTGAACTTGCCAAAAATAAATGAGAAGAGGACAGTGATGCCAAAACTAATTACTGAGAAAGCTGTGAACTGTGATTCAAGGGCAGCTTTGAGGAATTTCCTTCCATTCCATTTGAGGAACCTGATTCTGTTTTTCTCTATGTGATGGTTCTTGCCATTTTTCATGTCCTCTTCTCTCCTATTTTATGTTTTTTTTATGAAATCCCTTCCACATTTACATGCACTAGGGTGGTTCATGGCTTACCATGTGATATATTTCACTGTTCCGGTGTGCTAGTACCTGGAATATACGACTTTGGATACTTGATTTTTATTTAAATCTTACAGCAGTTTGCTTTAATGCAAGACCCTTCAATTGTCTCAAATAGAGTAATGCTGCTTACTTGGGTGGCAATTGATGAACATATTGGCAGAGGTTTACTTCCTCTCGTTCGTTTTTTTCTTTCCTTTTTATATATATATATATATATATATATATATATATATATCATACTGAATTGAATTCATTAGCTGCGGTACCAATTTAGAAATGAAGTAGGGGCCATTTGGCAGGCAAGTGAATGCAGTAAGTATGGGATTTTTTTTCTTTTTAAATATTCTTCCCAAACCCGCCTAACCTCCCAACTATTAGGCTATACATGTCCCATGTCCTGCTTCCCTTCAATTATTATCTCATAATTATTTCACCCATTTATACTAGTTCCATGCCCATCCTGCCCCAGTGATTGCACTAAATTTATTTGTTCTTATTTTTTAATTAATAATTCTAACGAATGATTTTATTTATTTATTTAGTATTATTATTTAATAATTATTTTATATGGCAGAAGAGGTAACCTGAGAATCCCTACAATTTCGGGTCGCCCCTAGACCACTGCTTTTGGTGTTCTGGGCCTCCAAAATGCGAAGCAGGTCAATATATATAAATTTTCTATTTGGGCTGCTCTTCAGCCCAAATGTGATACTAAAAACAACTGACGTGATTCTTTTAAAGCAAACAGGGCGGCGTTTGAGCCTTATATTGCAACTTTTGATTATGCCCTTGATGAAAAGAAAATGCTATATACAATAAATTTTATCATTTCTAAGTACAAACAAGTAGTCTAATATGTATTTATTTTATTGGACATTATTATCTTTGTATTTAAGAATAAAGAAATACATTGAGAAAATCTGTTATGTATAACATCACCTCAATGAAATGAAAAAAAAAAAAAATAGAATAGACAACAATGAAAAATATATTTGACTTTCTTTTATGTAATTTCTTACTTATCTTGAATTCTTTTTACTAGATTGGCTTTAATCAATTTAAAAATTACCAATAAATCCTATATATATTTCTCAATTCTCTAGAAGCCTCTTTTTTCTCTCATGTCACATGTAGTAAAAATCTTAGTGGTAAAGTCGTAATGAAAGATTTTATAATTTTGTATATCAAAATCAGACATATAAAATAAGGATTGTCATGTAACTGTTATCATATATAATATATGTCACACGACAAATTTTAATATGCCTTTGTAAAAAAGTTTGATATTATCTTACCTCCTTTTTCGTACAACCTTACTACTATACCTTTTTCCCTCGTTGGTCCCTTGTTTTCCCAAATCTTAGGCCCCCCAAAGCAACACAGATCCATATACATGAATATATATATATATGTATACGTATTAAAATATAAAATTAGTTATTAAATAATCTTTCAAAATAGAAATACCTACAAGTTAAGATTCAAATAAAAATATTGTAATTCAAAAAATTCATTTAAAATTATGTCGTACCAAGTCATGAGTTTTAATTACCCATATCTCATTTGTCCATCTCTCACAACGCCGTCTCTCCCCCTGGCTCCCCATGTCTCCCACAAAGATTTGTAATAGACAAGAAAGATTTCTATCTTCGATTTTTATCTTTTTTGTTTCTTATATTCTATCTTTCAGCTTTTTATCGTCTCTTTTCTCTCGCTAAAAACTCACTCTCTCTCTCTCTAGCTTATCAAATCCAATAGCAAATCATAGTATACCCTTCAAGATACTAAACCCTATGGTGTGAAGTTACCAACTCAGAGAGAGTGTAACTTTATTAATATATTCTCTAATATGCCCCCTCACGTGTGGTCAATTTAAGCCTACATGCAAGGATCGAAGTTTCGTTTCTTTTCCATCGAAACGGTCGAAACGTTTCCGTTTCTCAGGGAACCGAAACGAAACACTAGTAGAATATCGAAATTCACATGTTTCCATGGAAACAAAATTGTTTCCGTGAAAACATACCGAAACTAGTGGAAACATACTGAATCAGAGAAAACATTTCTTTTATATCAACGATAATTCTAAAAGTTAGTAAAAAATAATATCCATTTATTTTTCAAAGATTAAGACTCAAAATTACAAGAAGATATATTTCTTATTTTTCCTAAAATAATAGAAAAGTAGTAGGGGAAATAAAGTGTAGAGAAACAACTATTTTAATACTAAATTACTAATTATAATAGGTTTAAATCGCTATTTGTTTTACTTTTTATTTTATATGTAACTTGTGTCAAATTATCTAATTCGTTGATATTACATAGTATATATCTATTATGTCATTTATCATGAATTAATATCATTTATTATAAATATGATGTCTATGCCTTAAACATGCACAAATATTCAATAAATAGGTTTATTTGTATAAATAAATAGGTTTATTTGTATAAATAAATAAATTTTAAGTTATGTTTTCACATGTTTCTAATTTTTTCTCCGTTTCCATTATGTTTCCGAAACGTTTCCGAAATGTTTCTATTTCCAGACAGACTGAAACTATACATTGAAACGATATTTTGATCCTTGCCTACATGTGTCAATTCAAATTTTTAGGGTAACGATGAGGTTTGAACTCAGGATGTTTGACATATTCTGATATCATGTGAAGTTACCAACTCATCTAAAAACTTAAGTATTAGAGAGGGTGTAACTTTATTATTATATTTTTTTAACATATGGCGAATCTGATTTGTTGGACGATAGTGCAACTAGTCACAGCAAGAGGTTGAACAAATCAAGGAAGTGCAACTTGTGAACTAACGTCAGCCTGGAGTGCGTTAATACTTCCTCCGTCCTCTCTAAAGCCACTCCACCGTGGCCAAGCTCATCGACAAACCCGAGGCTTATGTGATGATTGTGTTGAAGGGATAAGTGCCAATTGGTTTGGTGGGACTGAGCATCTAGCAGCCTATGGCGAGTTGGTGTCCCTTGGGGGGCCTTGGTTCTGATATAAACAAGAAGCTGAATGCTGCAATACTTGAAACCAAGTTGAACAAAATGAGCTCATTTTGGGGGACTTTTTAACCGTCAGTTTACATGAGTTGAAGAAAAGAGAGATCATTTTCTTATCTTCTCAAGTTACAAATATCTACTAACCAAAACAAGTGATTGAGTTTTTTTTTTTGGTTGTTGGCACATAGATTACGCATGGGGTTGATAGAAAACCAAGTTTTCTTTTTTTTGGCCCTAAAGGATTTCAATTAAAAGTATACTCATAATTTTGATAACAAGACAATGATGATATAAACCAATTATCTATCTTAAGTATCAATACAAATACGTCAATGAACTCAAGAGATGATTGACCAAAACTTGACTAAAGATGAAAATGATCAACACCACAAAAACATTCTCATAAAATCAAATATCAAGTCAAACTCACTAAAAAAACAACACTCTTAGCAGCGTTTAGAAGCACCGCTAATAAACTGAGAAACGCCTGTAATGACTTTTAGTGGCATTTACGTGAGCGTTGTTGCAAATGTCGCTAATAGTAGTGTCACAAATATTATTAGCAGCATTCAAACCAAAAACACTGGTATTAATACACTATTATGAAAAACACTGCTATTAATACACTATTATGGTGTTTTAAAACGTCGCTAATAAGTGTCGCTAAAAAGTATATAAGAAATTACCAAATGCCGCTAATAATAGACTATTACTAGCGTTTAGTGTGTGCCACTAATAATTCATTATTAGTAGCACCTAGCATGCGTCGTTAATAATGCCTTATTAGTCACGCACAATGTGCGTGACTAATAATATTTTTACATTTTTTTCTACATTTGCAGTTTTTACATTCAATTTTTACGTATTCAAACCTATATCATCAATAATATAATACAATCGCATACATAACAATAGATATATGAAATTCGTGCCATAAATATAACAAAATTTAATTACAAATACTATTTCTGAGTACAAATATAAATTTGTGCAGTTAATTAAAAATTGTTCCAAATATACAAATTAATGTTTGAAAAAGGAGGAGGAAAAAAGATATCGGCCCAACCCAATGCACCTCCTTGCCTGCCGACACAAGAATCTAGTAATTTGAAAATAGAAATTCACAATTATTAGATGTGAGTAAAAAAAAATTAAGTAAAATTACATTTTTTTTTTGCATAAGTTATAAACCGGGAATCCGGATTGTGTTTTGTAACTTTGAGCACGTGTATTTTATTATTTGTGATATGTGTGAACTAGTTTAGTAGTGATTTGACCTTTTTAGGCATTTTGGGTAGTTAAAGGCACAAAACGTGCCATTTTCGACACTTAAGTCCATTTTCATATGTTGCAAACCGGGCATCCAAATTGTATACCGTAAGTTTGAGCACGTGTATTTTATTAGTTTTGAGGTGTGTGAATTAGTTTGGTGGTGGTTTGATCATTTTTGAGAATTTTGGACGGTCAAAGGCCCAAAAGGGCCATTTTCAACACTTAAGTTCATTTTTTTGCATGAGTTTACAAAATTGGCATTTGAATTGTGTACCGTAAGTTTGAGCACTTATATTTTATTAGTTGTGAGTTGTGTGAACTGGTTTGGTGGTAGTTTGACCATTTTTGAATATTTTGGGTGGTCAAAGTCCCAAAATAAGACATTTTCAACACTTAAGTTCCCTTTCTTTTTTTTTTGCATAAGTTACAAATCGGACATCTGAAATGTGTTTTGTAAGTTTGAGCACCTTTATTTGATTAGTTGTGAGGTGTGTGAACTAATTTAGTAGTGTTTTGACCATTTGCGGGGCATTTTGGGGGGGAGGGGGTCAAATGCCCAAAATGGACCATTTTCAACACTTAAGTCTAATTTTTTTTTCATAAGTTGCAAATCGGGCATCCAAGTTGTGTACCATAACTTTGAGCACGCGTATTTTATTAGTTTTGATGCGTGTGAACTGGTTTGTGGTGTTTTAATTGTTTTCGGGCATTTTGGGTGGTCAAATGCCCAAAACATAACATTTCGACATGTCAGTCCCTTTTTTATATAAGTTTAAAACTAGGCATCTGAATTGTGTACTGTATGCTTGAGCATGTGTATTTTATTAGTTGTGATTTGTGTGAACTGGTTTGGTAGTGGTTTGATCATTTTCGGATATTTTGGGCGGTCAAATGCCCAAAATGGGTCATTTTCGACACTTAAGTCCCATTTTTTTGTGCATAAGTTGCAAATCAGGCATCCGAATTATGTTTTGTAAGTTTGAGAACATGTATTTTATTATTTTTGAGGTGTGTGAACTAATTTTGTGGTGGTTTGATTATTTTTAGGCATTTTGTGCAGTCAAAGGCCCAAAACGAGCCGTTTCGACATTTAAGTCCCTTTCTTTTACGTAAGTTGCACATCAGGCATCCAAATTGTGTACCATAAGTTTGAGTATGTGTATTTTATTATTTTTGAGGTGTGTGAACTAGTTTGGTGGTGGTTTGACCATTTTTAGGCATTTTGGGTAGTCAAAGGTCCAAAACTGGCCATTTTCCACATTTAAGTCCTTTTTTTTGCATAAGTTGAAAACCAGGCATCCGACTTGTGTACCATAAGTTTGAGCACATGTATTTTATTATTTTTTATTGTTGTGAACTGATTTGGTGGTGGTTTGACAATTTTCAGGCATTTTGGGTGATCAAATGCCAAAAACAGACTATTTTCGACACTTAAATCTTTTTTTTTTTTTGCATAAGTTGCAAATCGGGCATCTGGATTATGTTTTGTAAGTTTGAACACCTGTATTTTATTAGTTGTGAGGTGTGTGAACTGGTTTGGTGGTAGCTTGATTGTTTGTAGGCATTTTGGGCAGTCAAAGGCGCCTAAAATGAAACGTTTTCAACACTATAAGTTGATTTTTTTTTGCATAAGTTACAAACTAGGCATCCGAATTGAAAACGTGTATTTTATAAGTTTTGAGGTGTGTGAACTAGTTTTGAGGTGTTTTAACTATTTTCATGCATTTTGGGCAATCAAAGGCCCAAAACGAATTCGTTTTTATCACGTTAATCCTTTTTTTTCTTTGCGTAAGTTACAAACTGGGCATCCGAATTGTGTACCATATGCTGAAGCACGTGTAGTTTATTAGTTGTGATTTGTGTGAACTGTTTTGTTGATGGTTTGAATATTTTGGGCAGTCAAAGACCCAAAATGGGCCATTTTTGACACTTATGTCCCTTTTTCTTTTGCATAAGTTTCAAACTGGGATCCAAATTGTATTTTGTAAGTTTTAGAATGTGTATTTTATCATTTTTAAGGTGTGTGAACAGGTTTGGTGGTAGTTTGACCATTTCTGGGCATTTTGAGTAGTCAAAGTCCTAAAACAGGTTGTTTTTGACATTTAAGTCATTATTTTTGTTGCAAAAGTTGCAAACCGGGCATCCAAATTGTGTACCATAAGTTTGAACATGTGAGTTTTATTATTTTTGAGGTGTGTGAACTAGTTTGGTGGAAGTTTGATTGTTTCCAGACGTTTTGGGCAATCAAAGGCCCAGAACTGGCCGTTGCGTTAGTTGCAAACCGAGCATCCAAATTTTGTTCCCTAAGTTTGAGTACATTTATTTTATTATATATTTTTGATTTGTGTGAACTGTTTTGGTGGTGGTTTGATTGTTTTCGAATATTTTAAGCAGTCAAATGCCCAAAATGGGCTGTTTTCGACATTTAAGTCTTTTTTTTTTTGTACATAAGTTGCGAACTAGGCATCCAAATTGTGTTTTCTAAGTTTGAGAACGTGTATTTTATTGGTTCTGAAGTGTGTAAATTGGTTTGGTGGTGGTTTGGCTGTTTTTGGGCATTTTGAGTAGTCAAAGGCCCAAAATAGACTGTTTTCAACATTTAAGTCTTTTTTTTTTTTTGCATAAGTTGCAAAACATGCATCCAAATTGTGTACCATAAGTTTGATCACGTGTATTTTATTAGTTTTGAGGTGTGTGAATTAGTTTGGTGGTGTTTTGACTGTTTTCAGACATTTTGGACTGTCAAAGGCCTAGAACGGGCCATTTTTGACACTTAAGTCCCTTTTGTTTTTGCATAAGTTGCAAATCAGGCATTCGAATTGTGTAACATAAGCTTGAGCATGTGTATTTTATTAGGTTTGAGGTGTGTGAACTGATTTGGTATTGGTTTGACCGTTTCAGGCATTTTGGGCGGTTGAAGGCCCAAAATGAGCCATTTTCAACCTTGGGCATCCGAATTGTGTACCATATATTTAAGCACATGTATTTTATTATTTTTGAGGTGTGTGAACTGGTTTGGTGGTGGTTTGACTATTTTGGGGCATTTTGGGTGGTTCAACCATTTTTGGACATTGTGGGTGATCAAAGGCCCAAAACGGACCGTTTTCGACACCTACGTTTATTTATTTTAGATAAGTCGCAAAACAGGATATTTATTAGTTTGATGTGTGTGAACTAGTTTGGTAGTGGTCAAGTAGTGCTTCTGAATTGTGTTTTGTAAGTTTGAGCACGTGTATTTTCTTAGTTTTAAGGTGTGTCAACTAGTTTGGTGGTGGTTTAACCGTTTCCGGACATTTTGGGCGATCAAAGGCCCAAAGCAGACTATTTTTGACACTTAAGTCCTTTTTTTTAGATAAGTTGCAAAATAGGCATTTGAATTGTGTACAATAATTTTGAGCACATGTATTTTTTTAGTTGTGAGGTGTGTGAACTGGTTTGGTGGTGGTTTAACTATTTTCGGGCATTTTAGGCAGTCATAGAACCAAAACGGCCCGTTTTCGACACTTAATAATACCACAAGCATCGCTAATGGTTTGGCGACAACATTTTCACGCCAGAATCATAGTTTTTAACACTTATGGCGGCGCATAGATTGTGTGTCTCTAAAAATACATTATTAACGATGATTTGGCGTGCACCGCTAATACTTGTTTTTCTTTTAGTGTTAAGACAAAGAAACACTGATGCCCAAGGAATCGAGTGAATACTTTTGTTTTCTTTTTATGTTGGGTGTTTGAGTGATCTAGGATTGATTGATCAAAACATAATGCTTAAAGTATTTAAGTGATCTAATAAAAGCACTCAACAAAATGATTTTTTCAAAAGTATAACAATATTAGAAACTAAGCTTTGAAAAATTAGGACATTGAACACAATAGGCATTAAAGCTAATAAGTTGGATTCAATCGACTAAGTTCTCAATTCAGTTGACTGAGTCATGTTCATAAAACATGTTTATTTTGTGTCTAGAAGATTTAGTTGACTGGATGCAAGACTCAGTTGACTGAAAATGTATTTTGTTCACTAGATCCTAACACACTATCAAATATAGTCGACCAAATTGATGATTTAGTCGACCGGATTACTTAAGCCTTTTTGTCAAAAAAGTATTGTTGGAAAATTCAGTCGACTGAACCTAAGAATGAGTCAACTGAAAAACTTTTTACAAAAGATCAACATCTATCCTTTGGACAAATCAGTTGAGTCATTCAGTCAACCGAATTAGTTTAGTCAACTAACTTATGATTTAGTCGACTAAATGGCAAACTCAATCGACTGATTTTGTCGATATGGTATTTTCGAAGTCAAATTTCAAACAAATCTAAAGGAGGAAAACAACTTGATTAAAATTCAAATGGTTATATTCTTTTAAGGCCTATAAATTGAAGTTGTTGGAAGCATTTATTGTTATCTTTAACATTCACAAACTTGTTCTCATTTTTAAATCTTTCTAGTGACTTGAGATCTCATTTATTTTCAGATCTAGATCTCAAAGTTCTCTCAGCTCTTAAATACTGAAGTATTTATTGATCAATCTTAAGAAAATGAACTTCTATTGTACCATTTAGCTCTTTGGTGAGCATTATTTGGTAAAAACTCTTTGTTTCTTTTCATTGCGATAAGATTTGTAGGTGGGTACTACCCTTGTGAGGTAAAATGATATATTTTATTGGAAAAAAAAAAAGTGAGGTGCTCTTGTTGTAAAGGTTGAACCTCCACTTGTAAGTGGATCGAGATAGTGAAAAAAATCAAGTGGGGATGCTTGAGTAGAGGACATAAGAAATTTTTTAAACCTCGTAAATCGTTATGTTTGCTCTCTCTCTCTCTCTCTCTCTCTCTCCACTTTTTACATACTTGTGCATTTTCAGCATTTATTTTTGAAGTTTATAAAAGTATTCAATATTTGCAAGTTAACCCTATCCAACCCCTTAAGGTAAATATCTGAGTAATTCTTTTGCTTGACCATCTCTTTCTTTGATCTTTTCTTTGTGCTAATTAAGCACTTTATGGGGGGACCGATTACTTAATCCCCCCTCAAAATGTTTTTAGGTTAAAATGTTTTGTTAGGATCTTCATGAATTTTTTTTTTCTAAATTTCTTTGTCCTATATATTCTCTGTTGCTATCTTTCTTTTAATTATGTATTCTTTTCTTTATCTAATTTTTTTATTTTATAAATGTTAAAATATTACTACTTTCCTAAAGAAGAGAGATATTTTTTATGCATTCTTTAGTCAAATTTACAGTTTCACATGAAAATATCTTTTTTTAACATTAAAGTAAAATAATTGTAAATGTTTTTTTTTTTTTTTAATTATTTGATTTTTTCAATGGTCATTGGGCAGGTAATCTGAAAGAATTGTTTCTATATATATACTTCTGTGTGAATATAGTCTATTGTATGTTGTAGGAAAATAAAAACAAGGTTTTATCAATTAGGAAATTGAGCTCATGTTAATTTTTTTGATTATCCATTGACTAATGGACATATTGATCCAAACACCTCCTCACAGCTTTTGTTTTTGTGTTCTAAAGTAGGTTAATTATTTAAGCAAAGATTTGAATTATACAAACTATTTCCAAACATAGAACTTTCTCAATTTTCTCTATTGTTATTTTTCTTTTAGTTGTGTATTCTTTTATCACTCTCTAAATTTTTTGTTTTATTAATGTTAGAGTATCACCGCTTTCCTAAGGAACAAATATTTTTTGATAAATTATTAAAAATATGTGTAATGATTTTTTTTTTTTTGGTTTAAATTGGACAAGAATTTCTCTGTCCGAGAAACATTCTTTGTTAATATTTTTCTTTTAGTTGTGTATTCTTTTCTCTATTTTTTTTTTTTTTGTTTTATTAATATTGGAGTATTACCACTTTTCTAAGGAACAAAGATTTTTCGATGCATTATTAAAAATATATTTAATGAATTTTTTTTTGGTTAAACTAAACAAAAATTTCTCTATTGTAGAAACATTCTTCGTTGATATATTTTTTAGTTTTGTATTATTTTCTCTTATCTTTATTTTTTTTTTTGTTTTATCAATGTTGGAGTATTACCACTTTCCTAAGAATCAAAGATTTTTTGATATATTATTAAAAATATGTGTAATGATTTTTTTGAGATATAGAAAAATATCTTTATTAGGAAAATTTTCTCCAGAAAAGAAATTTCTATCCATAGAATGAAATTATATACAGATGTCACTCTAAATTTTCTTTCTTATTCAATTACTCTTTCTCTCTCTCTCTCTCTCTATATATATATATATATATATATGTGTGTGTGTGTGTGTGTGTGTGTGTGTGTGTGTCGATGAGCCCTATTCCAATCCGAGTTGTTCTCTTTGGTTTGGACAGATCCAATTAAATTAGTTCCACTTCTTCTTCTGTTAGGCTTACTTAGAACTTAGTATCCCTTATGAGGTCTAACTCCAGAGAGTCATCATCATTGATTAGACCTCAATTCTATACCTACTAATCTGTTTCCATCACCTTTTTCATTTATTAGGTAAGTGTACATATTGGCACTACTTTTTTGGACTCTTTTTGTTAGATGATCTTTCAAATTCTAAAAGGTAGAGAATTTTAGAGTTTGGTGGAGGGTTGAGGGTACTACCCCCATTTGGTGGATCTATATTCTACCTAGTATCACATTATAAGGGGATGGTGCGTCCACCACTAAAAACTCCGTCGTCAGATTGGTCGTCATGTTACTCCTTGAGTAAGTTACCCCTCTACTGAAGCTCACAAAAGGCTCTTCTCTAGGGGTGTACCTGCTGTAAATCCTTGGCTGAGAATGTCACATCTCCAGTACCGTTTAAAGCAAGTGAGCTAACAGCTTTAGTCAATGCCACCTCCCTTGTCTTCTTGTAGTATATTTATTTCTCTTTGCTTAATGTTCCCTCATGTTCTATTGCCACCAAGATAGTGTTTACTACCTAGAGCTCTTCGCCTAGCGGTGATGGGGAACGTTGGTTATCCCATATCAATCTTGTCTAACCTTTCCCTATCCATTCGTCGAGGCGGTCTTACCCGAACATTCTTTTAGACTAATTCATTTAGATACCCTTAGGACATTAATTTTTTGATGTGTTCTTGCGGGGCCTTACACTCTCTAGTGTAGGGCCCCTAATCCCAGTGGAAAAAGTAATATTTTTTAGAATTTCTCTTTGCTAGATTGCTTTTCGTTGGTCGGTGTCCTCTGACCTAGGGCTAGTCCTTCACCTGGTGTAGGATCTGGTTATTTGGTAAGGTGAGAAAGGTATAACCTTTCCCCGTAGGGTGTTCTTCCCTCTTCCTTTTTGTTGATCAAGGTCTCTACTCTACAGCTATGCTACTTTTAACACGGTCTTTATTTTCTCAGTTGGCATGTTTGTTTAGAGATGGTTGTGCCAAACTCTTTTTCTCTTCCTCGAGAATGATACGCCTTTGTGCTCAAATAAGGACCTCTGCCATGTTATTTGGCTTCTTTTTTTATCAAAGGTTCAAAAAGATGATGTGTAGCAAGCATTCCTCTCCTAATTCCAGAATGGCGAGCTCGTCATCGCATCAGTCAATGCTCGTCATCCCACCTCTTCACGTAGTCTTGAAAATACTCTTTTTGTTTCATTTGCATAGTAAAGAGGTGTTCCGTGTCCTTTTTAATTTCCTAGTAGGTTAAACACTGTGTCAAGAAGGTGAAACATAGGTCGGCGAAACTGCAAATTGAACCTAGTGTTAAATAGTGGTACCAATTTAGTGTCATTCCCACTAAACTAGAGGGGAAAACTCTGCATAAAAATGAGTCTTCTCTCTCATAAAGGGTCATCACTTGCTGAAAGTGATAGATATGGTTCACCAGGTCAGTAGTCTCACTGTTGTACTTGAACTAAGGGAGTACAAACTTCTTCAGAGGTGGTTTTTCTATGATTTTCTTAGAGAGTGAGCTTTTCGTGGAGTTCGTTATGTCCTGTTCCGACTATCCATGGGCCAGAGCCCATTTTTCTCTTTGATCTTTCAATCAATGATTCCCTCAATCTTATAACTATTGGTGACAGATTCCCGATTATCGTTGGGACATCACTGTTGATGTCTTTTGTTTATCTATCATTAATTGGAAGGAGTACTTAAACTCCTGCATCTCCCTAAACTATGCTTGGGTACCGATAATGAAGTTGGCAGCCTCGTCTTGAATTTTCTTAGGTGGTTGAGGGTTATTCCGTTGTTCTTGTTCTCCTTGTGGCTCAAGCCTTCCTGAGTTTACAATTTGAGAAGCTAGGTGGGATGCTTCACCTCATCCTCGTCCTCGTTTAACCTTGTTACTTGCCATTTTTTTCAGCGTGTAAATGGTTTTTCATTTTTTGAATAAATAAATGGGAATGGCTCTTTGAGTATATAACTTTCAAGCTCTCAACGAAAGCACCAATTTATGGAAGTAAAAATCTCCACAAATGAGCATCCTCCTACAAGAAAGGAAAAAGACAATCAAAGTTGACTAGATAGCACCGATATGGTGTCGGCAAAGGGTTCTCCGATGATTTAGTCAGCCTAATGTTGGTTGGGTTGCTAGAATATAGTAAGAAGACAAATACCAAAATTGGCGTACCTTTTGGTTGAAAGGCTAGTTGTTTAAATAGTCGATGATCGTGCAAAGATGGCTCCCTTGATTTTAGTATACTTCCTTGTAGTGGGAGGATATCATGCCACAGTTGGCATCGTGCTTGGGAGTAACGTTCCTTGATTTCCTAAGGATCGGAATCCTGCCCAATTAGGTTTATTCGGATGTGGTAGACTTGGTCAACCTTGCACACCTAGCTATCAATCTAGAGTATGGTAGGTTAGTGGGCTGGACCTACTATGATGTCTCCAAGGATGGTCAGTCCAGGAAGTCTATATAGGAATCTTCCCTGTTGATTCACCATAAGTTACCATGATAAAAGTAGTTTAGTCAACTCATTCTTGTCTATGACAAGTGTCATCCCCAGCTTTGTTGGTCAATTTTATGTTCGTACACTTATTTTGATAAGAGTCTTATTCTTATCATAACTCTCCACTTTCATCTTGTGGATGTCCCAATAGACATGGGTTATCGTCCAACCCGACCAAATATCTAACATATATAAATAATAGAACTTTTAACCTTAACTCTTTTACAAATGTCATTTAGATTTTATCATTATATTACTTGTATGGAAAAGCATGAGATTTTGCAAATTTTATAAGGGTTCCTGATTGCTCCCTTGCATTCAAACTCACTTAGAGTGGATAAATTATTTCACAATCATATACTTTTATTGTGATTTCATCATTTTGGATTAGTCTAAAAATAAAATTCATAAATATTGAAATTATAATGAAAATAACATAGTATAATGGTCTCATGATTTTCACCCTCCCCACTCAATTTATGCCATGCATGTTTCCCTTCTTTTATATAATTGGAATTTCTTGAATTTTTACTATTATACTACAATAATCCCCATGGCAAAGCATGAGATTTGTAAACTTATATCATACTATAGCGTTTTGCCTTTTCATGTTACATTGCATCACTTTCTTTTCAAAAGGATTTATATGACAAAATTTGAATTGAATGAATTCATTTCTTTTTATAAAGTGTGAGTTGTTTTCCTCCCTATATACTATGCTCACACCAAAAAGAACTTTTGGGCTGACTTTATTTTATTTTATTTTATTTCCAAATAATAGAAATCTCGCGGCCTTATTTAACCCATGTTCCAAAAATTGTGGCTTCAACTTCCATCAGTCATGATCTCTAATAACTAAGTTTGTTCATTATTTCACTCTCTTTGAATGACAATTAACACGTCAATTATTCATCACTTTTAGTGGCTACTTGTGGTTGTTGTCTTTAGGAAACAATCAATTTAAAAGTTATTTTAAAATTTTATTCAGTAAAAATTCATCCATAATCAATAATTTTAAGTATATCAAATTGATTTGTTAAATGATATCATTTATCATAATTTTATTTTAAAATCTAAATAAAAAATCAAACAAATTCATTAATTATAAAAATATTATTGATACATCATTCAGTATAATAAACATTTTTTTTTTTTAGCAATAGGCATGACTTTAAATTGAGACACATGGCGATATATAAAGATTATGATGGTAATATAATAATATCGAGAGTATCGATTGATACATAAGAATAAAAAATCATTATCATGAATTTGTTTAATCCCCAAGTAAACTCTTAAGTCACTAATCCACATAAGTTAACTCTAGTTTACCAACTTTTATCCTTTTGATTACTTGTTTTAAATTATCTGATAGCTAGAAAGTCCATTATTTTACTAATTATTTTAGATTTTATATTATTTTTAAGTGAAATTAATAAGAAAATGCCATTTATTATATATAACATTACACTAAACCACTAACTAATATAAACATAACTAAACACAATTACAAGTCCATAAGTAATATTTCATAAAAAGGAAACAATCATTGGTATTAGACAATTCCTTACGCAACTTATCTAAAAGAACGACCATTACGTAAGAAAAGTTTGTTACATATATATATATATATATATAACGGCCGATAGACTCATATTTTATTCCATTTAAAAGGGTACTTAATATTATTATTCAAAAAGTTTATAAAAAGCAAAGGGTGGGTCAAGGACACAGTGCTTTCAAGTATATGTTCCCATGCTGTACAAATATTTGGAAAACAACGTAAGAAAGATGTAGAAAAAATACACATAAAATCTGAAACAGCAGCGTATATAATCCAAACCCAGATTCTGGTTTGATTGCATCAGTTAGCTGTTATATGACGGATGTGCTTACCTAATTGATGCACCAGAAGACCCGCCGCTCCCATACCTCATTTTCTTTGCCATGTCGTTTCATATATATATATTTATTTATTTAATTATTTTTCACACACACATATATACATATCTATGACCTTCTGTCTCTGACCCATCTACAATTTTTTTTTTTTTTTGGGTCATATATCCTACAAGATCATGGACAAGTTCCAATGAGATTCAGAAGCAGTTGAACCCAATTGCTCCCCCCACCCTGTATGATAGGGTTAACCCAGTTCTCTGTCTCTCTCTCTATGTGTGTGTATATATATATGTAGGCTGACTAGTAGTATTGTGTACTGACCCTGAAAATACAGCTACGTCTATGCTTAGACCGTACATTCTTCTTCTTTACCTTCCTCCTTTTGTTTGAGATATCTGATTGATGGATGGAATGGATGGACGGAATGGAATGGATGGATATCAGATGTCTGTGTATATGTATGTGTTTGTATGTGTGTGTGGTCTTAACTATCCAATCAATCCTGACTGTTCAATCAGGCCTTTCAAAAAAGAAAAGAACTCGTCACAAGTAACAATACTTTCAACCAACCGCGGCTCAAACAAACGCAACAGATTTTCAGATTCTAGAGAGAGAGAGAAGACTTTCAAAATTGTTGGCCGAACAAGAGAATATTTAAACAAATTTCTGCTATCGTAATTTCTGTTATGTCATCTCAGCGTCCTCTCTCTCTCTCTCTCTGAATTTTTCTGAGGTAATTCTTAAGAACCACGTGATATCTAATGGGTGCAGAGCATTGAGTCATCTTAAAGTGTTTTGGTCGTCTATTCATTTATGCCAAATTCAATGATTCAAGCTTGCAAGCAAACTTCACGTTTCCTTTTTAAAGTTATTTTATGAGCGTTTAATTGGAGAAGCAATTCAAGGCAAAGTCATCTTTAAATGTTTGGTTAATTGTATTTCTTTTTTATACGAAGGAGAATCAAAACCAATGCCAATTCGCATCGTCTTCAAAGACAAGTTTTACAGTTGCAAATGCAAAAAGAAAGTGTATAAACAGTTCCAAACGGATCTGTATTCAAAATGTTTGTTTTGCAGCTCAAGTTAAAAGTCACAAATGAATTTTTTTTCATCTTCTTCTGGTACGAATGATTAGTAGCATTTGATGTAAAGAATTTCTTGATGGGCCATATGATTTAATTTTGCTTCTCTCAATTTGAATGATTGATTGAAGTGTACAGCACAAGCAGTACTAAGATGTATTTACTTCTACCGATCAATGGGCTACATGGCCACCGCAATGGAAGATCTTCTTAGCTAATTTATCCTCCTACAATCCATATCATTAATGGGATAGATTTGAAAAGTACATATAAAAAAAAAAAAGTTGGGACAAGTTTGGAAGAATACTAGTGTTTTATGATTTATGCATGTTTAATTATATTTTTATCCAAATAAAAAATAATAATTAATTATTATCACATTAGTTATTTTTAAAAAAATTATCTCATCAATTAACGATTCTTATATCAGTCACATGATTGGAGACCTTTATTTGGACTAACATATATGAACCACAAAACATTTATTCTCCCAGGAAAGAAAGTCAAAACTCAATAGCATTATAAGTGGGCTTCGAAAAGTAAAGTTTAAACTTGCTTGCTTAATTATAATATGAAATTTAACGCCGGATGAAAATGTGAAAGAAGTTGATTATGTAGAATTTCTTGAAAATTTAGTAACACGGTATTCCGCACTTAATAAGAAAATATTTTATAAACTCAAAATTGTATTTATTAATAATAATATCAATAATAAAAATTTAATATATCATATTTATAAGGTTAAAGAGTACTAATACTAGTTCAAACAAAATTAAAAAATTAAAGTATTCCAAAACGATCAAAAATTTTAAACCTGCACATTGCTACTTTTCGGGTCATATTAGATTATCAAAGATCTAGCTAGTACTTTGACTTAAAATAAAACTTAGAATGCTCTCATTGATTTACGAAATCAAAAGTCGCCTGTTGTACATCAAAATGACATAAATATCTCTTATTCATTTTTATATATTTAACTTATCCATAAATATATATATATATATAATCATAAATATTTTTTTAATTAAAATAATGAGTTTAGTACAATAACTATAGGATGGTGGATATGAGACAAACTTTTCATTCCACACTTGAGCTTCATTTGGATAAACAGTGAAAAATTATAGTTTGAAAAAGGTTTTTCCAGTTAGAGATAGCAATTGAGCGGGTTTTAGGTAGCGGTTTCTTCTCCAACCCCACCTTGTGAAAAAAAATTTCTCCCCAAACTCGTTTAAACCTTGTAATAGGTAGGGATGAGTCTTCATCGGGGTTCCATTTATTTTTAAACTTTTATTTTTTTATTTTATTAAATTAATTATAATTAACACATTTCAAATGAAAAAATACATGTGTAAAATAGGAAATATACATGTTAATAGAGAATTAAAATGACATTATTTTCATTTTCAAATTCATAACTCTATCAATTTTATATAAATTTTTAATAAGTAACTAAAAAATATCATTATAAACATTAATTATGTAGCACAAAAACTCTTTTATTATAAAATCGGGACGAGACGGGGTGCCTTCTCCTTAAACCAACTCCAAAATCCTAACAGAATGAAAATACATTTTCTCAAACCCGTCTTGTTAGGGGTGTGTTCTCAACGAGACTGGTTAAATTGTCATCTGTACTCTCAGCAACTTAATTAAAATATCCGTTTTGGACTTATTACGGTCTTAAAAAATGTGGTTATAAGTTGAATCAAATACTTAAATAATAAAAAAAAAATAAAAAAAAAAATAAAAAAAAAAAAACACATTTAGACTTGAAAAATAGCCATTTTACCATTCATTAAATTGAACCAATCACACACTTACACTATTGACATTCCTGAAATTGCAACTAATGGCATGAAATGGTTCATAGAATAGTTTTTAAGTAGTTTGTTAGAGCGAGTTCAATTGTAAATTATCTAATTGAATTATTATTATTATTATTGAAGTAAAATGGTAAAATATGAATTAGGCTAGTGTCACTGTAGTTGGGTGTATCAATATACATAATCATATCTAAAGCTGCAGCTGCTTCTTCTTCTTCTCCATGTTTTGCTAGGCAAGAAATTCATTTATAGAATGGGATGAAACAAGCAAACCAGAAACCCTCCTAACCTGCTACTAGAGGTGTCAAACGGCGGGCCACAGCATGTTTTTGCCGGCCCAATTCATCAAGCGGGCCAGGCTGGACTTCTCTTAAAAACATTAGGTCTAGCCCGGCCCGCGGGCTTTTCCTTTTTTTTTTCTCGTCAATTTTTGTTTTAAGATTACATGATATATTTTTTTAATTTATATGTTTTAAAAAGAAATGCTAGATTAAGATTTATATACTTAATGATGTTACGTTGTACGGTTGTAGTTAAATGTTAGTTAGTCTAATATATATATATATATATATATATATATATTATTTATTTTTTTCGGGTATTTCATTTTTTTTGGTTAATTTGTTTTTAAGATTACATGATATATATTTTTAAAATTATTTACCTTTTAAAAAAATTGTTAGATTAAGATTTATTTACTTATTGTTGTTACGTTGTAGTTAAATGTTAGTTAGCCTAATATAAATATATATATATATATATTTTTTACTTTGCTTTCTTTATTTTTTTTTCTGGGCCTTTCAATTTTTTTGGGTCAATTTTTCTTTTAAGATTACATGATATATTTTTTTAAGTTATTTATTTTTTATTTAATTTTGTTAGTACAAATTAATATTGATTTTCACTATGTCAAAATATTAAAATTGTCTATTTCTTTAGCAGTTAGGAAACTCATAAGATCGGTTTCTTAACTTCTAGTTAGTTTAGAGTTATAAAAAGAAGAAGAGGAGGAGGAAGAACAAGAAGTACTATACCTAACGATCTTCTCCTATTAAGAAATGCAACTGCAAGACTTTTACTCAAAAGTTAGAAGAAAAAGTGGAAACAACAATTTTAGTTTCATTATTACCACATTTTATTATATATTTATTAAATACATCATATAATGAATTTTTTATTTGTTCATTAGTATTTAAATTTTTTGCTATTTCATCTATAAAATGTTCTACATCAGTCATTTTTATTCTTAGATCCATTATTGCAGCTAAAGTAAAAATTGGGAATAATTCTTCCGAATATTTTTTAAATTTTTCTTTCATTACTACACATATATCTTTAAAATTCTCATTATCCCTATGTATTGCAAAAGTATAATAAATATTAAATAATTCAGTCATGACAATACAAGAAGTGGGATAATAAACACTCGAACAATTATTTGTTGTAGTATAAAAAATTTCAAAAAATGATTTAAACGTAAAAGCTATGGCCCAATCTATAGTTAAAATATGATTGTCTTGCTTTTCATAATAAAAATCAGTAATTACTTGTTCATATTTTTCACAAGACTCGAACATGAGATATGTCAAGTTCCAACGAGTTGTAACATCTGCTTTAAATTTTTTTGGTTTTAAATTAAAACTTCTATATAAGTTTTTAAATTCATGAAACTCTAAAATTTGAATTAAAAATCCAAAATATTGTTGTTCTAATTTGTGCTTCTTGGGCATTAATGAATTTCAAGTCATCTTGCACCATTATATTAATTATATGACAAACACATTTACTATGAAAAAATATATCACCAAATGATGGACATAAAATACGTTTAAACATGTCAATAGAAGTAGTATTAATAGTAGCATTATAAAAAATAATGTTAAAATTTTTATCTTAAACTCCATATTCTCTAAAAATATTCATAATACAATTAAATATATTACTAGCATTACAAGAAAGATCTATGGTATGGAATGCAATAATTTTTTTATTTAAAATTCAATCATTGTCAATATAATATGCAGTCACATAAAAATAATTTCCATTATTCCTATCGCTTCATAAATCAAATGTGCAATAAATAAATACATTAAAAGAAGAAAGATCATTAATTAAATCATTTTTTTAAATCTTTTCATACAATCTTTTCTATTAGTGTTTCTAGAAACTGTTTTATAATCATGCATATAATCATGCATAAGATTTTAAAAATGAATATCCTCCTCAAAAAGTAAAAGTTATTCCCTAGTAGCTATATATCTAGTAATGTCATCCCTCTGTCATTTGAGTATGTCTAATTTTTCATAGCATTACTACTACTACTTTGACCAAGTTGTACTTGTCTAGGGTCATTAACGTCATGTATTTTTAGATCTTTTTTTATATGTCTATTAAGATGGCTTATGTTACTTCTCATTCTACATGTATAATTGGTCTTGTAATATTTGCAAACACCCCATTCTTTCATTTGACCATTAATAGTTAATTGTTCTAAGGTAAAATGAACCCACATTTCTGTTGTGCGAGATCTCTTAGGCCTAGGAGAACGACTAGATATGGCATCGCTTGGTGTATGAATACTAGTATCGGCAGAAGGTTATTCATCATCAAATTCATTATATTCACCATAGTCAAGGTTTTCTATGTTAATATTTTCAATATGGTCCATTTTCAAATATAATGTAATTAAACAAAAATAATTTAACAATAATACTAATTAAACAATAATAACAATTGAACAATAATACTAATTAAATGATAATAAGAATTAAACAATAATACTAATTAAATAATAATAATAATTCAGCAATAATACTAATTAAACAATTATTATCTTAACTTTTTAATAATAACAACTAACTAATAATAATAATAATTATTATTATTATTATTTAATAATAACAAATAAAAAAAAATATAACGGTCCGTTGAATTCTTGAATTGAATGTGATTGATCTTCCTCCAATTTGTAAACTTGCAATTGTAGTAGACTTTATCACACTTCAATCTCCAACACAATTACAAAATATTTATAAAGACAACTTGTAAAAATATAAATTGAGCTACTATTGGTGAGAGAGCTTGTAGAAATGATTGTAGAGTATAGAGAAGATGAGTGAATTAGCGAGGAAAAATGAAACGAGGTAGTAAGGTATTTATAGAAAAATTTAGTGAGTGAATTTTTCATTTTATCCTTAAAACTAACCGTTATATAGTTGTTGGGAGGGTTAAAATAGTCAGTTGTATTAAATTTATAATTATGCCCTTAAAACTAGTTGTTAATATAGTTGTTAGAGGGGCAAAAATGATCATTTTAACAAACTTTTTAAAAATACCCCTTAAACTAACTGTTAATATGGCTGTTGTAGCGGCAAAATGATAAAACAATGCTTTTGCAATTTTTTTTTTTTAAAAAAAAGAGGGAATTGTGGCTGGGCCGTGCCAGGGTAGGTAGGCCAGGTCCAATGGGCCTAATAGGTCGGGCCGCGAGCATGGGAATGTCGGCCCAGTCCGACCTATCATGTCGTGTCATGTCTGAACTAACCCACCAACTATCATATCACGCCACTACTTAATGTATCGTACCCGTGTCGTGTTCATGTTAGCCTACCCGATTGACACCTTTACCTACCACTAAGAAATTTGGAAATGAAAATGCATAGCTCAAAAGTGAGAATGGACACCTCCATTGACTTGCTTGGGAACTCAATTATGCTGCAAAGATTAGTTTTAACTTAAAATCTCAATCTTCTTCTTTTTTTCACAATGATCTTTAGGTGACCACAACTAGAAATTAACTGTTGTGACTATCATACATTATCACAACTATTATAATTTTAACATTTTCTGTATCTTATTGCAATTGTTAACAAGTGTGGTAGTCATATAAAATAATTATTTATCAATAATAAAATTAATAACAAAAAAACCATTACAATTAATATAATCTTGTTTTGTGAAATAATAACCATTTTTAGTTTATTATTTTCTTTAAAGGAAAAATTATCTAATTTAAAGTATTCATCAAATTGTTAAAAATGTTGGTTGATTAAAAATAGGGTAAATTACATTAACTTCCTATGAGACTTTTGACAATTACATTAATTTTTTTGGAGTTTTCTGAAATTACACTAACCTCCTTTATTTTACTTGATAATATACAAATACCCCCCTCCAATCAATTTTTTCCTTCAAAATAACAAAAATTGCCCCTAATTTATTTATTTTATATTTTTCAATTTGACCAATATTTTTTAAATATTTTGTTACTATTTTATTTAAAAATAAATTTAAGGTTTTTATTAATATTTATTTAAAAAATGAAAAAACAAATGGTCAAAATTTAAAAATTGAAAAAAAAAACATGAAATGATAGTTTTGTCATTTTGAAGAAAAAAATTGAAATAAAATGGGCATTTGTATATTGTCAGATAAAGCAAGAGATGTTAATATTTTAAAAACTTCATAGAAGTCAGTATAATTATAAAAAATTTAAGGGAGAAGTCAGTGTAATTTATTCTTAAAAATAAAATATAGAATATCTAAATTTAGCATTGATATAACTAAAATTGACAAGTCTTTTAAGATTGCGGCCAGTGACAATTAATAAGTTGTAAAGGTTATCATTAATGAAAGAGTTTGACATGCAAATGATGTTAAACGTAGGCTATGTTTAGTTCCACTTGTTAAAGATACTTAATGA